>CM034351.1:103060567-103126505 GCA_019925275.1 Mytilus edulis | reverse complement strand
GCTATGATGCAGCTTTGGCATCCTTAAAGAGTATCTGGAATATTGACAAGACGTGGATATTTTTTTCTTAAGTCGAATATATATTGGACCAAAATAAAACCCCTGAATACTAACCAAACTGTTATAAAATTGATAAACGACATCTAAATGTTAAAAGCAATACATCAATTTTGTCATGTCTATGGTCTTCGTGGTTTCTGTATCATAGTTAGAAAATAATGAACATTTGGAAGTCCGGCCATAGGAACAGAGATATTCGATGGCAAAACAGTATTATAACGTTCAGAATCACATTTATAACAGTACCCGTAAGTTATTGTGTATATCATATGTGATCTGACTTAATATAATCCAAAATACATTATCATAAGGTGAACATTCAAATAGTATCATAGATTCTTTTATTTCAATTTAAAACTATTTCAGTTAGACGAATTAATACCTGGTGTGTATTGAACGGCCTGTTCATTCGTTATAAGTTCTGTGTTCACCTTCCGTTCATTTGTGTCTTTCTGATTTGAATTTCGTCTTCTTTGTGACATAAAAAATACATGTTTATATGTTTTACAAATCAAATTACAGGCAAAAATAACAAATAATAATGAAAAGTTCGAGTACCTACTGTTTGTTTTGATCTTAGGGCTGAGGGATAGATATATACCGAACGACGTCCTGTCAGTGTTTGTGTGTGATGCTTTTCTTTGTATCTATCTGACTTTAGTAGTTTGTCTCAGGTTAGTTTGGGGATTGAGCGCTGAAAACAATAGCCGACTTTACGGTATGTGAGTGAGTTTTTCTCACTGCTGAAGGCCATTCGATTGCCTATAATTGCTTACGTCCACTTCGTTTAAACTTTGGTGGATAATTGTCTCTTTGGCTATCATTCCACATCTCCTTATTTATATGTAACTAAATGACTATATCTGTGTTGGAAATGCATTGAATAGCTTTTTTTTTTTTATATTTGTTTAAAAATTAATGATATAATTACAGATTGGTCCCACTATTCTGAAGAAAAAATCACATTAATATTCTGAGTTATTTGATACACACTGTACTTTAATGCTTTACCGTCGGATTATAATGCAGATGATCAATACAGCAACAAATACAACTATTGATCCACAAACGATTGGGACAATTGGGACTTTGTCATCACCAGTCTTCTCTTGGTCTAACAATGATAAGCGTTTAGTTATTAAAGCTGGGTAAATACAATCACAAGTTAAACTTACACATCAAATATTTGTCTGTTAGTGAATAAACAATATTGATAACAGGTCTTTGGTAGTATATGATGACATTATTTGTTCCTTTTTAAAACATTAGAAGATCACGAGGACTGTGTACTAATCAATGGATGCATATTACCTTTTGTATTATTGTGTCGTTGTGTTGATTTATTTTTGATGCGCATTGCGTTAACGTATATATATCTAATGAATTGTTTAAAACGTATGATCACAATCGAAAAATCTTTTTAATTACTAAGTAAATAAAGTACCGTAAGTCTTTGATATTTTACCTCTTATTATGACTCGGATCTTGCTACTGTACCCAGTTCCTATATCATTGACTACGGCACACACATACGTTCCTGTATCTAATAGTTCCGTGTTATAAATAGTTAAAGATGGTTCATTAATTGTACTTCCGTTATATTTTGAAACAGAGACATTCAGATTTTCACCATCTAGTTTCCAGAATACAGCAGAAGGTGCAGAATATGACTTATAGACGCATTTTAGTTGAATGGTAGCACCAGTAGAAGCTTTGATATTATCTGATGATTGATATACGAGTGGAATATCTATATAAAAAAAACATCATTTTGGCATAACTTTTTGGAATTTTTGATTATCAATGCTCTTCAACGTTGTGTTTGTTGGCTTCCTTACTACTTAAATCGGAGCATCACTGATGATTCTTATGTAGACAAAACGCGCTTCTTGGGTAATAAAAAAGAGGGGCGAAAAATACCAGAGTGACAGACCAGGCTAAAACTGAAAACGACAAACAGACAAATAATAGTACACATGACACGACATAGAAAACTAAAGACTAAGCAACATGAACCCCACCAAAAACTTGGGATGATCTCATGTGCTCCGGAAGAGAACGCATTGTCGTATTTCTAGATGTAAGTCAAGATATGAGGCTGACTTAACTGTATCTGTTTTACAACTTTTTGAAACTTTTGACCTCAGTGCATTTAAACCTTGTACTTGTTTTGGCTTCCAAACTTAGCGTCACTGGTTAGTCTTGCGCACATCTGTCGTATTACATTTTTAACCTGGTACCTTTTGGTGGCTATTATTCATTTGTTTCTCTGTCCTATATTTTCTCCAATTTATTTGTATTGTTGTCAGTTTAATGTTATAATTAACATCGCATTTGGCATGCCACAAAACCAGGTTCAACCCACCATTTTTATTTTAAAATGCCCTGTACCAAGTCAGGGAAATGACCATTGTTATATTATAGTTCGTTTGTGTTGTGTCGTAGTTCTCTTATATTTGATGCGTTTCCCTCAGTTTAAGTTTGTAACCGGGATCTGTTTTTTTTCTCTATCGATTTATGAATTTCGAACAGCGGTATACTTCTGTTGCCTTTATTTATCCTTTATCTCACCAATTCTGTATTTTTATCTTAGAATTCTTCTTCAACTTGGGACTTTTCAATGTCCCTCGTCACCAACTTATTCAGGTTGATTCTCTTCAACATGAAGCATTTGGTATGTTTTGTTTTATATAGTACTAGTACCTGTAACTGCTTCTAGATTAAAACCTCCTGGATCAATTGATAACATGTAATAAAGGAAATCAAGAAAGAAAAAAAACCTTGTGAAACTGCAAGCCACTGCTCAATGAAAACCCACCGTCCAAATACTTGACGTTTAATAGGAAGTTGTAGAGTGATGCATCTGAAAACGCACCAAACGGTAAAACTGAATATATATATACCCTAAAACCAAATTTCAGAAACCCTTGTAATTTAGTTAGAAGAATGTAACGAACATTTTCAACATGGATGTCATGTGTAAAATGATGTAATTGTTCGGTAAACAGGAAGTTGGTGACTGGTGAATAAAAAAACGCAACACACGACAAAGCCGTCTTACATAAACCCTGAAACGAAATTTCAGGGTTTGGTTTCAGGGTTCCTTGTAATGTAGTTCTTCCTTGTAATGTAGTTCCTGAGAAAGATGTGACGATAAATGTCAACTTGGATGTCATGTTTAAAAGATGTCTGTGTTCGATAAACAGGAAGTTGGTGATAGATGAATTTGAAAACGCATCACACGGTACACCTGACTCATCAGAAATCCTTGTTAAGTACGTAGTTCAGAGAAAGATTTGATCTTTTTCAGGTGATGAATTTATTTCCGTTTAATTTGAAACTAGCACATCTATCTTCCTTTTTTTTAAGCTCACCTGGCCAGGTGAGCTTTTCTAATCACTTGGCGTGCATCGTACGTCGTCGTCCGTCGTCGTCGTTGTCGTCGTCGTCCGTTAACTGTTACAAAATTCTTCTCCTCTGAAATTACTAGGCCAAATTCGATCTAAATATCTCTTATTCTAAAGCATTAAGAGCAAATCTGACATGGGGTAAAAATGTTCATCAGGTCAAGATCTATCTACGATAAAATGTTAAGATGCATCAGACAACCCTTTGTTGGGTTGCTGCTCATAAATTGGTAATTTTAGTGCAATCTTAAAGTTTTTGGTTATTATCGTGAAGATACTAATAGATACAGATAAACTATAAACAGAAAAATATTTCAGCAAAGTAAGATCTACAAAAAAGTCAATGTGATCAAAATTGTCAATAATTTTACCCCATAAAGAGTTATTGCCCTATAAAGTCAATTTTTCACATTTTTCAATATAATTATAAAGGAGCCTTCCATCTATCAGTAGTCAATATAATATATATTTTCTTAGATAAAACACACAAAAAAAATAAAATAAGTAGATATGGTATGATTGCAAATGAAACAACTCTCAACCAGAGACTGATTTAAGTAAAACTTTAAAACATAGGTAATCTGTCGGTCTTCAACAATAAGCAAAACCCATAATGCATAGTAAACTATAAGGCCACGGTATTACAAATGTAAAATAATTCAATGGAGAAAATGAATAGTCTGAATTATGTACACAATAATTAACAAAAGGCAAGTATGACATTCATCAACAAACGATAACCATTTATTGTCAGACTCATAACTAGGGAAAATCACATATAGAACGAAGCTGGTTTATACATGTTTGATTGCACTAAAGCACCTTTCCCGCACCATGCTAAATGATTTAACAGTACAACACAGGACCCAATTCTTAAATTCTGTTGAATGGCTTAATTCATCATATCGATATGTAGTTGTGTTGAATAATCTGGCTGCAGCGGCATTGCCATCTGTGATATAACTGGAGTCTAAATTCAAACAAATACAGTTTGCAGCTGTATTTCAAAGCTTACCTGGTGGAAGATTCGTAGCAGTTGGAGTAGTTGTGATAGAAGTTGGAGTTGTTGTGGTATTAGTTGGAGTTGTCGTGGTAGTAGTTGTAGTAGTTGTTGTTGTAGTTGAAGTAGTTGTGGTAGTAGTTGCAGTAGTTGGAGTAGTAGTTGAAGTAGTTGTCGTCGTTATTGCAGTGGTAGTTGTAATAGGTACAAAAGGACTTTCTACAATTTATGTATACGGCATGTAAGCTTATATAAAGCAGATACAAAGTTTTATAGAGGAGTCAGATGAGGCCCACCTCCGGTGCAGGATTTTCTCGCTGCGTTGAAGACCCATTGGTTGCTTTCGGCTGTTATCTGCACTTTGGTGGGGTTGTTGTCTCTTTGGCACATTCCACAATTCCAAACTCAATTCAATAAAGAACTTTATTTTATTAGCTATAGTATCTGTTCAAATTTGCTTTTACATTTATGGGCTTGTGATATTAATATGAACTCTATCTGAGATCACTCCTAGTTTTTGGTGGGGTTCGTGTTGTTTATTTTATAGTTTTCTATGTTGTGTCATGTGTACTACTGTTTGTCTGTTTGTCTTTTTCATTTTTATCCATGGCGTTGTCAGTTTATTTTCGATTCGTGAGTTTGACTGTCCCTTTGGTATCTTTCGTCCCTCTTTTATCTATTAATTTCATTGAGATCAATCAACTGTATATAAAGATTTCCAGAATTTGTATTCAGCATGCATGGTCAATGTGTACCTAAAAAGGTAAGAAAAAAAATGAATCATTAAAGACATAAACATAAGAAAACGAGGGTCAATGTTCTCTGTGAGATTTAGTTTAAGCATTTGTTTGTTTACTCAAAGTAAAATGGATGGGACAAAAGGAAACCACACTTATGAAGTCTGCTCCAAATAACAATGCATAACTATAAAATATTGATATGAGCATGGAATATTTAAAAATATATAACACTTTACGACTTAATCTATTGAACAAATATGAATAAAGGCAATACTAGTCTTTATCTTAAATATTTAGCGTTTGTAATCGGATTTTGTATTTTGATTTTCGAAGAGACAAATCGGTATAGTTTCATGTTCTAATAGTTGATGGTATAAACTATTTTTTCGTAAGGGATAATCTACACAAAGGAACAATTGTCATTTTACAAAGAATATACAGTTGTTCTCTATGTATACACTTAGTGGAGCAACATTGTAAAGATAATCTGGAGCTTGATTGAATACTATGTTTTAAAACATTTGTAAATTTCGTCTTTACCTTCTTTCATCTAAAGTTTCTTATCCAACTTTGGATGAGTGAGAAAATATTATGATATGTTTATATTATTTTCTATCATCTGAACGGAATAATAGCAGTAAATTTAATATATATATATATATATATATTCATCACTTGATGTCAGTCGAAGTCGTCGTCGTTGACCGCCGTCCGTCATTCGTCCGTCTGTCATTGAATTAAAAAAAAATAATTCATTGTTCTAAAGAAATTGACTTCAAAATTACTGTGTGAATGACACATTTCACATATTGTTTTTCATTTTTGCCAATCATTTACAAAAAGAAATAAACTTGAGATTTGAAAAATGATAAACATGACAAATACCATGCAGTAGGGTAATGTTTTTTTTCATATTCTATATTATGGATAAAAGATGTTTGGTTTTGAAGTGTTATATAAAAGTATTTTTTTATTATCAATTATACTTTATATACCTGGTACCACCACTGTTATATTGGAACCATATTTTGCGGACCTGTTTTTGTCGTCATATAAAAAACAACGATAAACACCGGCATCATTTGTATCAACGTTTTTAATGGTTAAATTAGTTCGTGTGACGCCTCCATATTTTTGTTTGTCGGCAAGAATTGACCATTTATCCTCAATGCTCAGTTTATGCCATCCATATACACTATTTGTTACATCTGTTACATTACAAGCTAAATTCAATGTGCCACCAAATGTTGCAGGCACGTCTACAAAAAAGACACATTAATTATTCGAAGAAAAAAATCACAAAATAAGATTCTACTTTCATCAAAATCAAAACATCAATTATGGCAAACTTGAAAAACAGTATCCCAATAGTATAAAACTCAAAATGAAACATAAATTTATCAATATCACAATGCCATTACTATAACCTAAATAGAGGAACAACGCAGGCATTATGAATACAATGTTTCTCCAGAATATA
Organism: Mytilus edulis; assembly: GCA_019925275.1. NCBI lineage: Eukaryota > Metazoa > Mollusca > Bivalvia > Mytilida > Mytilidae > Mytilus > Mytilus edulis. The sequence continues at coordinate 103,119,818 of CM034351.1, read as the reverse complement.
TATTCAGGCAAAGCAATGAACAATGTTCATAAATTATACAAATCACTTTTTGGAATTCTAGCTAATAAATTGGATCTGATAGCAAATTAGTGTATTCCTTATATGTATATACCCTTGAATTTTTCACGAAACAGGAGATTTAGAAAGACAAACATCCGTCCGGCTTTCCTCTTGTATTATACAAAAACAAAAGCACAACAATGATATATAAGCTCACAAAAGTTTCCGGGTCGTATAGTTGTTTCAGAAAAAAATCCTTAAGTAAATAAGTTCATTAAATCCGAACACTATTATTTCTATAATAATTCTAAGAAATAGTGCGGATACTCTTCCAGCTATACTGTTATAGCTTGACATATTCTTCATTATTTAGGCTGATGTACCTTGACATGTAGTTTACAGATTACTGATGCTTGTTTGACGTAAAATCTTAAATTGTTAATAATTACAAAACCGTCCAATCATTTTTATCTTGTTATAGCATACATTTTGGTGGTATTTAAGGTGGTATGGGTGTCTTCGCCATCTTGGATTGTAAAAAACAGAGAATCTAAGGTCCGTATTTTCTTTCAAGTTAGCAAAATGTGATGCGGGAATGCAGATATTTAATGTGAATTTTCATTTTTAAGAACCAATTTATAAGAACATAACTTATAAATATTAATATTGTTACAAGTGTTGATTATTTTTGGTTGTTTTTAAATATTTTCAAATTGGCATTTTAAGGGAGATAACTCTAAAACAGTGCATTTTCTGAAGGACTATACATGGAATTTTCTTATTTTGTCTTTTAGCCGGGAAAAACGTACGGTGACCCTATCTTTTCTTTTGATATTCTCAAAGCATTGTCTGAAAGCTATCTTTTCCTAAAGTATTTAACAATTCTATCATTTTGTTTAGTTTCTATTCACAAAATTGTGTTTTTTCCTGTATAATCCATACAAAATCTGTCATTTTGTCACAACCTGTAGCTTGAGAAAATGCACGGTGACCTATCATTTTTATAATATTTTTGAATATGTATCAATAGATACTACATTTTGGAAAAGTATGAACAAATTCTATCATTTTTATTTTAGACTCTCATACCACCTTAACAGGTTATACTTATTATCTGCGTATGGGTGGAATAGAAATTTTATTGTCCCCCGCGATTCAACATTTTCCCAGAGGTGTAGCCAGGGGCTATAGTTGTATCTGAGGGAACCATAAACTAACTAAGCAACTGACGTCAACTATATATACAATATGTATATGTTGTGTACAAGTTATCATTTTGTACAAATTATAATTTGTACAAAAATATTGTACAAATTGTAATTTGTATTTTGACTTTGTACAAATTACAATTTGTACAAAACGTGCCTGTACAAATTACAATTTGTACAAAATTTGACCAAAATTCACTTATAACTTGTACAATAATGTATAATGTGGGTTTTGGTGAAAACAGCATTGAATCAAACGGTAGAATTTTAATTAAGGATGTACTTAGGTGAGGTTTTGTAATTTGTGTTAAATGTTCGGACTCCTTGGTGTTTTTCAATACAATACAATTTAAAAATATTTTGTCCCATAACACCCATTTATATTTTCATATAAGACATAATAGCTCATGAAAGGTCATTTTCCAAAATTTTAGAAGATTCTTAATTTTCTTTCTTTTGTTTTGAGAACTAATAATATCAATGCAAATACAAGGTAAAAGTCCGAGTCAGCCTTTTCCCGCCATATTTTAAATCTCAAATATTTCGAAAAGGAGGTCCACGACCTGTCAATATTGTTAGCTTATTTTTATCCTTAATTGATGCTCTACCAGTTTAAAGTATTAATTTTAAAAGTATTAATTTTAACTCCTTAATTTATTGATTTTCACCTAACCTCACCTAAGTAGATTAAAAAAAAAAAAATTAATTCACGAACTCCTTTGTCTAAAAAAACCAAACTGTATCATTCAATATTACTGTTTAATTAGTTCTTATCGTTATTTTGATGATTTTTCTTTTTTCAGAAACTTTGTAAAAACTGTAACATTTGTAAAGATTTGACATTTCGGATCGTGAAAGATCGTGTTCCGCATTTTGTTGATCGTGAAAAGGATCTCGAAAAATTATTTCAAAAAGTCCATGAAAATAATCAAGTCTTTCTTTAAACAAGTATATCAAATGATTGGATTTTCATGACTTATTCTGCTTTTCTTGTGTTTGTTAAAAGGTTGATGGTTTAATGTCATTGGGTCTGATAACTTAATAATACTATACTAACTAGTTTCCGTATAACAATTAAAGTCCGTCTGTCCGTTCTGTATATGTTTTATGTTGTTTTTAAAGTTTAGATTGTCTGAACTAATTTCCATTAAGTTTTATGCATAGTACAGCAGAAAAACAACTGACATATTTCTGACTTTAGCATAGTCATTTTCCTCAGCAAATGATGATATTAAACTCGCTTTCTTTCTAGGACATTTATTTATTTTATAAAGTTAAGCAGTGAAACACATATGTTAATTCACAGCAACGGTTCATGATCTTCAACATTCGCTACGTGAAGCAGTTAAAATGCCTTGAAAACAGGTTGTCAGGGGTTCTTTCATGTAAATGCAAAACATGGTACAGCACTTCTAAATTTAGATGTGAGAGTCAAAAGATGTTGTGCAATACCCAATTCCATAAATCACTATATATCCTGATCAAACGAATGATAAAGAACTATTTTATTTAAGATGTACTGTGTGGTCATTTAATAGCCATTGTTTAATGTGTATCAATGCTTTTTTTTTAACCAAAAATCATATTATAAATTATTGTACAAGTTATAAGTGAATTTTTGTCAATTTTTGTACAAATTGTAATTTGTACAAGCACTTTTTATACAAATTACAATTTGTACAAAGTCAAAATACAAATTATAATTTGTACAATTTTTTTGTACAAATTATAATTTGTACAAAATGATAACTTGTACACAACATATACACGACGTCGCAACTACCACGGTATTCTCAACATCCTCCAATACCGTAGCTGCATTTGAAATTCCGCGAAATATATTAACGCTTGCGTTCAAATAGTTTCATCGAGGTCCAATAGTTAGAACTATTGACCGATCGAATAGTTCAATGCTTGCAATTTGAAAACTAGTCAAAACTATTGCGTACTTATCTTATATAGAAAATGATAACTGAGGTATAATGATTTTTATATAAAAATTTCTTTGCGCGTCAGTCTATTGTCAGCTTAAACATTTTTTCAACTATCCTGTACACCGAAGATGACTTGAATTAACCTTCATTTAAGAACATTTATGATTCGAATTTGATTTTCTATTGATGACTAATAGTTTATACTTTTCACGAGGTTTATTGATAATTATTGTCCTTGAATGCACTCAAATTATGTTACACTCTATTGAACATAAATTATTGATATCCAGTATATATTATGCATTGATTTTATTTCTTTTATCTTTGTTTGTCACATTTAACATTCTACATTCGAACTTTTCAAATCAAAACAGAGAGTCAGAGTTATAAATAAGCTAAAAAATAATTTAAAGCAGCAAGCAATACCAAACTTTAGAATTAGAAAAATAATGAGAAGTAAAAACTGATTCGAATATTTCAATAAAAATTGTTAATTATTATACTGCATGTCCGGTTTAATAAAAGATTCATACTTAATTAATGCCGGGTGATGTGTTTAACCGAATCTTTATACAAATACGACAATTACAAAGTTATGAAACTGCATTACAGATTTACATGTACCTATTACTCTTGTCAAATGTAACTAATAAATAAGATCGCTAGACGCGCGTTTCGTTAAAATTTTACACTTATCAAAACAGACAAAAAATCACGTATTTCAAACACAAAATTGCTATTGTATAGCAATAAAAAGCAAAAAAAAAAATTAATTACCAAACTTATAGCAAAAACGAATAAGTCAAGTCTATTTCCATGTGGTAGAAGAATCTTTTAGTGTTGACGTTATGAAATATTCTTTCAATTTACGTTACAATGCTATATAAATAAAGACAAAAGTGCTGACTACTGGGCTATTGGTACAGTCTGGAACGCGTCTCTCAAGGTTTGCATCGAACATGTATGAGTAGCGATCAATACTTATCAAATAAATTGTGCAAATACGACTAATGTTCAGATTGTGTTACGGTCAAACATTAAAGGACGGGGCTGATGATAATCAAAGAAAAAAAAATAGTTCTCAATAGGACTAACCACGACTATCTGAATTGGTTGCTAGAAACATATTTTATGTAAAAGTAAAATATAGTGGTAATTTATATACCCTGGTTGCAACTTCATGATTGACAATACATGAATTTGTCTGAAATTCATTGACTCTCTACTATAGTCGAGTCAATCTAGCATAAATTTGACCCTAACCCGAAAGTAATTGCAACAGAATTTTTTTTAGTTTTAATCTTTAGCATTATACCCCAAATATACACAGAAAAAAGTACCATAAAATCTTACTTGAGGAAGACTAAACAAATCACCATTTAACATTCCTATGGATATTTGTATTAAAAAGGGAGATAACCCTTGCAAAAAATGCAGAAATATCAATAAAAATGTATACAACATGATAACTTTACCGCTTCTATTCATCAGAATGTATTGATTCTTGATTTTTTAGGGGTCTTAAGAGTATAAAAAACAACTGTAAAGGTGTTTTCATATTATATATGATTTATCAAGCTATAATCTTTATTTCGTAATTCATTAGTTGACCATTTATTGAATTTTTTAACATGTCAAGGTAAAGAATCTCAAATTAAATAAAAATAATGAAGCATGTATTCTTCTTTTTGTGGTTTAAAGTTTCTTTAGATAAATAATTTGCTGAAAAAATATAATATACAGATATAAACAATACCAAATTTTCACATTATTTTTTTCAAAATGGTTACAAAGCTTCAAATTTGCAATTTCTTTAATGAAAAATGCACGAAAAAAATAAAACTGCCAATAACTCTTCGGTTTTGTAAGTTTCATGAGCAGAAGATTATATAATTTAGTCAAATACAAACTTTTAACCCCATCAAAGTATCATACTTTACATAAATTTCAAGAAAAACAACCAAAATCTGACCAAAAAATGACTCATTATTGCAAGAGTTAGCTCCCCTTCCAATGTTAATTTCCATAGGAAATTAAAAATGCTGATTTTTAGTTTTCCTCAAGTAAGATTTTATGGGACTTTTTTCTGTGTATATAAAGGGTATAATGCTATAGATTAGAACTTAAACATTGTCTGTTGCAATTAGTTTGAGGTTAAATCTTAGTTTGACTGGACTACTAACATATATGGCGGAAAATATATTATTATTTAGGTTGTTTTTGTACGTTAACAATGATTTTGTTTTTTTACCACAAAAAAAAATAAAATCAAACACAGTATTTGACATGAACATAGCGTTGTCAAAATCAAATTTAAGATGAAATATGCTTTTATTGGTCTTTAATTTCTTGTCTTAAAACATACAACATAATTTTTTTAATTGAAGATAACCTTTTTTTTTATGATTACACGATGTACAAACATCAACTTCATAGATGATATACATATTTGCAACTGTTGTTAAATATTTATAATTATTACATTTCCAGACTAGATTTTGAGCCGAAAAATAATGATTTAAGCAAAGGAAACAGTAAGCCGCTTTATTATTTCATTATTTTTTATCATTTACGTATCTACTTCGAACTCAAATTTAGCTATGAATAGTGATATGGGTGATACAGGGATATTTTCTTCCACTCGTCAACGATAGTGTATAACTAAGTCACGGTTTATGCATGATGCTATTTGTCCTGTCTCTCAAGTTATTTATAATATTCGTATATTTAAATTCTATAACTTACATATTCGTTAAATAAAGTTTATTTTTTTTCTAAATTGTGTATACATATTTTCATTATTCATACATATTAGGTTAAAGTACATTTAATTGTATTTTCGAGGGTTATAATTATACACATACCTGCAGCAGAAATGTAGAAATTCAAAATCAAAACGAAAATTATTCCTAACATTTTCTTTCCTTAATTTCTGTATTGTAAATAAGGAAGTAGTTATTGTATTTGTAACTGACCTTAAAAAAGAAACTTTATTAACGAGTTTGATGGTGTACCGGAATGACAAAGTGCGGTAAATTGTTTAAAATGATAAAATAAACAATGTCTATATTTTAATTTCCGCGTGGCCGTAAAAGGTTTCCTCGCTAATTCAAATTAAAAGAAAATTAGACAGTTGACGGGATATCCGTTAATTCGGTTTTTTTTTACTATCCGTTGAAATAAGAAAAAAACAGCTTTTGTACAAATTTTATTCAATTTCCGCAAATATGTTCGATACATTTATCATGCAGGGTCATGGGAATGCATAAGATATATTCACATGTGCAGTAGGATCTGCTTACCCTTTTGGAGCACATAAGATCTACCCAGCTTTTGTGGGGTTCGTATTGCCAAGTCGAATTGTGAGTTTGAATGTCCTTTTGGTATCTTTCGCCTCTTTTTCCCCTTGTAATACAATTTTTGAACACTATTATAAAAAATTGAAGTCAGAATATTTTTAATCAATTTTATGCGTTATTTTCTTTAAAAACAAGAAAACGTGAGATTAAAAAAAGTAATATGTAAATAACAAAAATACCAAACCCCAAGGACAATTGAAAACTGAAAACCCTTGTCAAATGGCAAAATGAAAAGCTTAAGCACATCAAACGAATAAATAACAACTGTCATATTTTTGACTTTGTACAGACATTTCTTTATGTTGAATATGATTGATTAAACATGGTCTTGTATGTAGGTAAACGTCTAAATTGTATGCCAGTCGCCTCGAATTTCTTTTATATTGACAACAATGTGTGAGCAAAACAAACTGACATACTAGGTAAACATGACAACAATTAGTCTTCAGCAGTCATCATTGTGTAATAATCTTAATCACAAAAGCCGTTTATTGTATCTGAGTTTCAAAACAATTATATTGAAATGCTTCCAATAATTTTTTTTTATCAAGAAGTAAAACCGTCATTAGTATTGCAGCACCAAATTGAAATTCAAATTAAAAAAAAAACTTTTATTTTTTTTGTGATATACATTTTGTATTTGTTGAAATAGAACTAGTTAAACGTATTTAAATCTCACCTGCGTTTAATTAATAAATATCGACTCGATAAGTTCTTATCTGCACATGCAGCTACTGTACGCGTAAACAATAAAACAGATGTTTTTATCCTCATTGTTTCCAACACTTTAAATAACCAAGTTTATAAAGTTATGAGATTGACACCTTGTAATGGGTCCTACACAACTCTTAAATGCAGGAAGATGGCAGATTATCAGCATGAGAGAAGCAGGTATGTCGCTGTGACAATTGCTCGTATTGTTGGTTATACCCACTCATTCCACTATAAGTCGTTTTGAGAATAAAAATCAGGCAACAAACGATGTTAACGACCGTCCGAGATCAAGAAGACCCCCTATAACATATGCTAGGGAAAATCAAGCATAGTGAAGGTTGGTCAGAAGGAAACCCATTACATACAATACAATCCTAAAATGAGAGTGATTGCCATACAGGAGACTTTAAACAAGAACTGTTCGAGATCGACGCATCGCTACTGGTTATCGTGCGATAAGACCATTTCGGGCACCTTTCTTTCGAACAGATATACAGTGGCCCGTTTCAATGTAGTGCACAACTCGCATGTGTATACATTACATGTTTCATAGAAGTTTTAAAAAAAAATCAATGATTACCCCATAAACAAACTGGTATTATAATTGTTAGCAACTTTACTTAATTGTCATCTCTGTACATCATCCCATTTTTTTTTACCTATTATGTCTGTTTATTTTGGTCACACTTTGTTGTCAATATAATGGAATTCAATGCGACTGTCATACAGTGAGAGGTTAAGCTAGATATAAAACTTGATGAATCCACCATTTTACTACATAAGGAAATGCCTATTCCAAGTCAGGAATATGACACTTGTCTTCCATTCGTTAGACATGTTTAAGCTTTTGATTTTACTTTTTTATAAACGACTTCCCGTTTTGAATTTTACTTTTTAAAAGATGGTAGAAAGAAATTCATTCGCGAGTACTTGACTAGTATCCCAAAAATGTCAGACCAGGTGATAGTTATAAAAGAAATCATTTATCTTCAATAAAAACCATTATGTTGTATATTTTAGACAAGAAATAAAAGACCACTCTTTTTACCAATAAAAGCATATTTTAGTTTTAATTTGATTTTGACAAAATAAGTCATTGTATAGTTTTACATCCAACCCTTCCAATTTATATAACCGGAAAGAACTTAATGATAAGGGAAATGATATATAAAAGAATTTGTTTTGGTATGATAAAATAGTTATCAAAGGTACCAGGATTATAATTTAATACGCCAGACGCGCGTTTCGTCTACATAAAGACTCATCAGTGACGCTCATATCAAAACAGTTGAAAAGCCATATTACAAAGTTGAAGAGCATTGAGTACCCAAAATTCCAAAAGTTGCGCCAAATACGGCTAAAGTAATCTACTCCTGGGATTAGAAAATCCTTAGTTTTTCGAAAAAATTCAAAGTTTTGTAAACAGGAAATTTATAAAAATGACCATATAATTTATATTCATGTCAACACCGAAGTGCTGACTCCTGAGCTGGTGGTACCCTCGGGGACGAAACGTCCACCAGCAGTGGCATCGACCCAGTGGTGTTAAGTAGTTATCAAAGGTGCCAGGATTATAATTTAATACACCAGACGCGCGTTTCGTCTACATAAAGACTCCTCAGTGACGCTCATATCATAACAGCTGATAAGAGGGAATTTTGGACCTGATCCCTCTGTAATCCCTCTGTAATGGTCTATTGAAATTGAAATAATATAACTACTTATCATGCTTTCCATACTTTTTTTGTTTAGAAACAATCCCAATATCTGACGTACCGGAGGTTATTAAACATACCAGATTATTGAAGTCGCACGAATTTCTTAAAGCGAAACTTGAAACCAATAAATGATTTTTTAAGCTGTTTTTTCACACTTAAATAAGCTTGAAAATGTTGCATCCCCATATTTCCTAGACTGAATGAAAATTTAAATCAGACCAAAAGACAGCATAAAAACGTGAACGTTCTGTTACTATACAAATTCACGTCGGGTTCTCATCTTACTTTTTCCCATCAACGATACAGACACACGGGATTAGTTAATGCGAATGAATGGGCTGGTAAAAACATTCTAAGCCCTAAAGTTCAAACCGCATAATTGTCAAAAACACTGTAATTGGTAACCCGAATAATCAAGTCGATATATAACGCTCACTATCGAGCACTACATTAACTGTAATGGGTGGCATACAGGCAAATTCAGAAGGTACAAAACAGATCTCAAAACATGCCAAAAAGAATTGACTGAATTTTTAGCTAATCATTTTGGCGTTGGTTACATGCAGTCATTACCTTCGACTGTAAAACAATCATTGATAGGAGAAAACCAGATTTTTATTGCATACAAATGCACCAATTGATTTAAACATTAAAAAAGACGTAATCAAATCCCCTTTCGAGCTGCATTTTTTTTTCAATGAAGTAATGCATGAAATTTATGTTCATACAATTTTTTAGCAAACTTTTCATATTTGGAATTTGGAATTACAAAGAAAAATCTAGTGTTGCGTTTCTATAGTCGTTCAGTATATATGCTATATTTAAAAGAGGGACGAAAGATATCAGAGGGACAGTCAAACTCAAAAATCGAAAATAAACTGACAACACCATGGCTAAAAAAATAGTACACATATCATAAAAACATAGAAAACTAAAAAAAAAAATAACAACACGAAAAGTGTACCAAGTTAAAAGATGTGTGTGGAACATGACGAGTAAGGGTTAAACCATCGTGTGTCAGTATAAAAATCAATAAAACAATGGAATTTTGATATTCATTTATTGATGAATCAGAATATTAAAAACTTTATTTGAAACAATTGACTATCTTTATAGAAGGGAACTGACAACATTTCCTTATCAGGCATCAATAAGATTTTATCATCATTTCTCCTAAAAAGGAAACCCAAAATACGTCAAACATAACTCTATTATCCACAAAACAAACACAGTTGCTTACGGAAACTGATAAAAATTCATAACCAGAAATAACTATTGTGAATCTAAAACTAAGATTTTTATCAGGTGCTCGCCGAAAACAGGAAACTTAAAATAAAATAGAAATTCAATGCAAGTTCCGATTTATTGTAATCAATATTGTCTCTTGACAAACAAATTGTTTTATACTCAAATTCTTAATCTTATTCAGGTTTTCTGTAAAAAATATCCAAAATAAAAAAAGTAAAACAAATTTACATTATAAATCAAATCAAAAGTAGCAAAGACTTTGTACAGGTATGTATGGATATGACTTAAATTTCATATAGCTATGTATCAATTGTTCCATATATATGCTGAGAAAGAGGAAGACGCGAGTATTTTTGATATAGATTCATTCGAGTTATTCTAACTGTTAACGTATGAGTTATATATTTAATTCTGGTAGATTATAATACAAGGGCGGCGTAATATTGGATACTCTGGTCACTGTATGATTATTAATGTGTCTGAATATCAAAAATAAGGAGATTTGATATGACGATAAGTGAAACAACTATTCATTAATTCAAAACTGACAAAATTTTAAAAAACCATTTACTGTAAATAACCATAAACGGGTCTTCAAACATTAACAAACACAATACCACATCATCACTCATGGAACCCACCGTCTTAAAAAACACCTCTTTAAGCTTTGACAGTGGTGTCATAGTTTAAAAAAAGAAAAAAACCTAAGAGAAAAAAAAAACCAGTTGTTAAGGTTGTACCCAACACTTTCACTAAGATTAATTTGGCTAGTGTAATTTTCATAGAATTTTGACAGAGTTTTTAATTTTGTCCTTTTACAAATAGATAAAAAGTTCCAAACAATTGAACCAACCATTTTATCAGAAAAAATACACTGGTTATATAGGGTGCAATCAACAGTTTTTTTCTATGACGTCAAATTTTGAGGGACCATGCATAAGTGACCCTTAGTGGTGGACTAATTAATAAAGATACTTGTATAAAGCTAGATATCACTGGAATCAGAATGTTCTCTAGTTTATATTGAAATAAAAATAAGGTGTACTTTTAATATATTTAAAACATTCCATCCAATGAACATGGGGAAAAAAGGTCTAATTTTAACATAAAAAACTTGAAACCAGGTCATGTGCACAGCCATGACGACATGATCCATGCACATTTTTCATAATCAAAACTGTTTGAGATTTGTAGGTTTTTACCTGGCCTTTCAAAAAAAATCTTGTTCAGGGTACGGTCTCCTGCTCCGAAAAAAGCTACAGTGGCTGCAAATAAATTTTCAATTTTCCCTGCCAAAAAACAGGATGTTTACAGTGTTGTTTCCCCTCAAAACATGTAAAGTTAATATAATTTTAAAAATTATTTCAATCATTCAACCTGTTTGAATTGAAAGCTAATTAACTAATTTTTACAATCAAACACAAAAAACATGATACTTTTTCACCAATTGCATTAATAAACAAGGGTTTCCCTCCATGTTTTTTTTCAGTCGGGGAATAACCCCTATTTTTTTTTATACAAAACTGTTTATAGCACTCATAGCAGTTTGAAAAACGAGAATTTCAATCATTGAGAAGCTTAATATTCCCATTACAACACAACGTCATTAAAACGTTTAGGTGATTTTACAGAGTTACCTCCCTGTAATGTTAGGTATCACCTTAATGACTTGATTTATAAGATTCGCACAAACGTCAACAAAACCCAATTGAAACGAAGATAAGACAAAAGACGAAAAGAGATGCGATGAGATAGCTTTATAAAATCTTCAAATATAATTGAAATTTTTACATTTGAATGTATTAGTGGTGTATATTAGTAGTCTAGTTTATAATAATCGAATAAGGTCAGTTATCAGGTGTGAAATTGAATATTAATAAGTGTTCGAGCAGATCATAAGGTAGATTTTTCTTCGACTCATTAGTTTATTTTTTGCAATGGTCAAATAAAATACCAGTTCCTGAACAGACGACATTTCGAATGCTTTGTAAAAAAGATTTGTAATGCAATGATTCCAATGTTTTCAAAAGAACACTTTTTGCATATAACAGTAATTAAGTTAACATTTACCATGTATTTACGATATGTGACAATAAAAGTAAAATAATAAAAATACTGAACTCTCTGAAAAGTTAAAACGGAAAGTTACTAATTTACTAGGAATGTCCCAAATGATAACTGTATAACTGATTAAAAACTAACGAACAGGTCAAATATAACTTGCCTTAAATGACCCCGAGTCATCTTGCATAAAGTAATTCAACACCTGGCCATAATGTATATGTGCCTAAAGAGACGATTTTATCTTTGGAATTATCATTTTCCTCCACCTTATCAGCATATACCAATTAGATCTTGATGCATTTCATAACTCATTCGGTATTCAATAGATTGCAGCTGCTACTCAGACTTTGTAAAACGTTGAATATTTCATGACCACGATATTTGTCTCTTTACGTTTGATGTGTGTAAGCTTTTGATTTTGCAAATTGATAAAGGACTTCTGTTTTGAATTTTCCTTAGAGTTTGGAATTTTGTTTTTTTTAAGTAGGGACATTTAACTATTGGTTTCAAGTATCAACCAGAACGAAATTGAATGCAGGTACCATTCGAAATGATAATTCTGCTAGGTCGATATCTTTTTTTCAGTACCGTGTTAGTCTGTGAAATCTTGTTTTTACTTGCATATTTTACAATTTTGTCCGGGTCATAAACAATTGTTGAAATGTATGATCACATTCGATTTGAACACAATGCTTCCATCTTGATCTTAATCCAGGAACATACGAATTATTTATAACATGTCATCATATTTTCTATGTCCAAATCTCAAAATTTAAAGGTGGCAGGGGGATAGGAATAGGGTTACTTCAGGTCTTCTTTCGACAGGAATTAAAGCCCTTACCAAAGTGGGGCGTCCAATTGGCTGAGCTGAATGTATCAAGTACGCAGCCACGTCCGGTCAGAATTTAGACGTTAAATCCGTTGCATTGTGTAGAGATCGTGACACGTTGAGAACCCTGCAACAACTCTTTGAGGGGTCCATAAGTGGCCTGTTTGAAGGATAAATTCTTGTCCCTATTCAATATACTATCATGTTCCCGTAGCAGTTCAGATTTTCCCGACATGCAACCTAGTGCACCTCTATTGCTATACTTACCTATTTTATCTATTGTAATTTTGATCTCGTCCTGAACATGAATCAAACATTTTATGCTGGAAGTTAAGCAACCAATAATCCATCATTCTATGCACAAATATATAGCAGAAGGGACTTTTTTAATATGCTAAATCTATTCTTTTATAGTGTTTCATATCTCAGTGCGTTCTTGTTGTTAATTGGTCTATTGTTTCTATAGAATCCGAGTTGTATTCATTAAAATAAAAAAAGTAAAATTCACGGTGACAATCACAAAAAATCTTCTTTAACCTTAAAGCGTATCAAACCGAGATAGACTCTCAATTAGAAGGCGGTGTTATAATATTGCTACGTAGGAATGGAAAGTTCACAATGTGAAACATGTTTTCATAAGATGAAAACTTATGAGTTTGGTTTTCAAATATGTTGTTCTCCAGTTTTCCTGATATGTCATTAATTGTGTGAATATTTAATGCACATCTTATTGTGTACAATAGTTTAATGTAATCATTACCAATTGCGTAGACATCTCTGTTTCTGGATTGGTTATCACCGAATTCATAGGTACTGGCATAACAATACAAATTTTGTTTAATGTAAATTTACTGTTTTTTTTTTTAAATTTAGGAATGATTCTGATTTTAAGGCAGACTTTTGAATCCATACAAGTCAAAATGATTATTGATTCCTGAAAACGTTCTCTGATATGTTTATGTCGTTGTATAAAAGAACCCAGGAAAAAAGGCGTTTACAAAACCAAAAAAAAAAAAAACAGACTAGGAGAGATATACATTTTTTTACGCAAGATATGCAAAACAAATAAAAATGTAATATAAAAACAACAAAAATATTATAAAAAAAAAGGAACGAACAAACGATACTCTTGGATAGCGCTTTTTAAAATATTATTTTTAGAATCCTGCAAATAAAACTGAACGTCTTGAATGTGACCCCCATAACTGATTGAACATTGCGGTAAAAGTAATTGACCGGACGGAGGATATGTTATGCTACAAAATCTGAGACGTTCTTGCATTTAAGAGGACATGTTTTGGCGAATAACAATTATAACATATATTTGGTGGATGTCAAATCGGACATGCTTATTTAAGGCGAACTGGAATTTCAACGACACATTCGGGAAAAATGGACACGTTTTAGTGTATCGGACACGTTTGGGGGAATGTACAAAATATAATTGAGAAATATAACTATACAAAATATAATAGACAAGCGTATTTATAAATACAAAATAAATTTGAAAGACATATACTAGTATACACAGAATATAATAGAAAACAAAGAATAACGAGTTTTAACACAAAAGGAATAAAGACAATAACAATCGAAACCAAGTAGTAAACAAAGACTCAAAAAACCAAAGGACATTTACATCAACAGTTATAAATAATAATTAAGAAACAACACGAACTCCACTAAAAACCGGGAGTGAAATTAGGTGCTCCAGAAGGGTAGCGATTCCTGCACCGTATACGGCACCCGTCGTGTTATTTCTTTGTTCAGTTCGATAACGATGGAAGGTTATTATGACTGCAGAAGAATATCAGATATGACTTCTAACTCACTTTTCTCATAATGGCCAATCAGCTCATGATCGCGACCGCAAAATTTCTTGAGTGATGACCTTGATTTGATTGATTTATTTTTTGAGCTAGCTCTAGAGTAACGTATCAATTGAGACACATATACTCCATATGCTGGTGCCGCTGGGATGTTGCTACACAGAAATGGAAAGTTGACTAGGAAAATCAAAATCATCGCGTTTGTCAATAAAACAATGAAATATATCTGTTGTTGCTGTTCTTCATATCAAAATCACAGTTATGCATTCTATTTGCAGAAAGATTTTGTTTTCATTACAAGCACAAGACCGACACTATTACAGGTTTGATTGGAATTTTTAGCAAGAAGTTAAAACACGTTATCTTTGTTTACATGCTTGTCATTGTTATTGTAATGAAGCTACACCCTGTATATACATAAATATAGATTCAGTCATAATATATAAAAACTAGTCTGGCAAGTTATTCGATAAACGAATATGTATGAAGTGTCTCCAAGTACTGTGCCATTACTTCGTAACAAAACTCAAATTCTTCCTGAAATAGAAACAATAGAAATGTGTATAAATGGTTTGGATATATGAATATATAAAGTGAAAATTAACTTCAGCAGATTGATATGTAACTTGTATACGAATACTTTGTGAGATTCTATAGTTTTTTAAAAACATTTTCGGATAAACAAATTGTGAGAACCACAAAACATCCAATGGCAACACATTATGGGAATTTATGATGTTCAGTAGCAAAAAATTATCAAAGGTAACAGATTATGATTCAATACGCCAGACGCGCGTTTCGTCTCTATAAGACTCATCAGTGACGCTCAGATCAAAAAGCTGTAAATCCAAATAAGTTCAAAGTTGAAGAGCAATAGCTTATCTATTAAAAAATGCATATAATTTATATGCATGTCAAAACCAAAGTGCTGACTACTGGGCTGATGATACCCTCGGGGACGAAACGTCAATCAGCAGTGGTGTAAATAGTTATCAAAGGTACCAGGCTTATAATTTAATACGCCAGACGTGCGTTTCGTCTACACATGACTCATCAGTGACGCTTAGATCAAAATAGCTGTAAAGTCTAACAAGTACAAAATTGATGAGAAAACAAAGAACGTCTCGTCCTTTAAAAAAAAGATTATAATACGATTTTGTTGATAAACATTCCGTATCAACATCTGAAAAAATACACGATGGGCTCGAAGTATATATTCTAGATACGGAAGTTTGTTTTATCATATCAATATCGTGTTTTAGAGTTCTTTCTAGTTCTATTTGTATTTCTGTTGTATTGTTATTGTTTAGTTCAGTTTTGGTGTTATCCTTTTGGCGTGGCTCTGTATTTATACATCCTGCCACTGTGTTATTGTGCTATTGTCACTTTTTGTATTCTTGTCTTTTGTTTTTTTTTGCATGTGCTAATTCTATATAGTGTCGACATCCTCGTGTGTTTTTCTTTGTCGACATACATGTTTTTTTTTATAGTGATTAAGATTATAACACAATGGTGATTGCATCAAAATAGTTTTGAAGCCAAACAAGTATAAAGTTGAAGAGCATTGAGGACCCTAAATTCCAAAATGTTGGGCCAAATACGACTTAGGCAATCTATTCTTGGTAATAGAATCTGTTAACTAACCTGAATAACATTGAAGGTCAAATAGAATTGTATTTGATTTGACCAAACTTTTCTTTGAGTGGGAACTATAACCTGTCACGTTATTACTAGGTTATAATTATAAGAAGAAAACAATTATAGATTAAGGACATTAAAAACTTACAAATACTTTGACGAAGTCGTCTTCAACTCTTTTGAGTAATGTTGCGTATTCCAACAACGAAAATGTCGTCTCCCTTTCGATTGCTTTGACGGATTGTAGACACAGACTGACAATACCACAAACAGAAAAGCCTTCCCCTTTGCTATAAAATGTATTTTAAAGAATAAAGATAGTAATAAAGCCATTGCCTTGTAAAATAATTTTGATAAATTAATATAATCGATTATACAATTTATAACAACTACTTGGATTTCAGATTATAATGTAATGTTCACGATAATGATAAAGTTACTCAAAACATACATATATGGACGCGAGGCAAACGATTATTTTAGATATTTTAATTCGTCTGTTATTTTCTGTTTTGTTTAAAATATTTGCGCTAAAGGAAAACAAAACGGATTTTTTCTTACTTAAAATGGCTTTTATAAAGTGATAGAAAAGACAGTTTTCAACCAGACAACAACAAGGGAAATATTGAAGGAACATCCCGATCTAACTGTTTAATATTCTATATTGATAACATTACATGACATATCCCCATCACAAGTTGTTGATATTTTTATATAGATGTCTTGGTCCTTTCTGAAAATATTTATGCGATAGACGATATTTAGAAGATAATGATACTGTATATTTTGGCGTGCCATCAAATTCTACTATATGTGCCTAACAAATGCCAATAGCCTATAATTCAGTGATTGTCGTTTGTTCTGTTAGATCATATTTGTTTTTCGTTCAATATTTTGTACATAAATCAGGCCGTCAATTTTCTTATTGAACTGTTTTCAATTGTCATTTCGGGACATTTTAGAGTTGACTATTCGGTACGACTTGTATTATTGTTGAAGGCTGAAAAGTTGCCTATAGTAGTCAATAAGTCTTGTTAACAGTATTCATACCACAACTTGTTAGTACTGTATTGCATTATCTAGTATATTTTAAATTTGTACTCAAATAGAACAAGACTTGTCAAATTGAATCCGCATTTCTCTATTTTTATCGTATGTACACGAGCTCTAACTGTTATAAAATGCATAAGCCGTTGAATTACTGGCATGTTCCGTTCTTTATCATTCATTAACTAACTTCAAAGTTCTTACATGATGTTATCCAAAGTACATGGTTAACGGTGCGTGATTGGATACATGTGTATAAACAGAACATGTGCTTGATTACAGTGGTTTACATAAAATTGAGAATGGAACTGGGGAATATGCCAAAAAAACTCATCATAGATTCAAAGATACCAGGATTAAAATTTTATATTACGCCAAAGAGACAAGAACCTGACCATAAAACAGACAACAACCGATGGCAACCTATGGGTCCTCAATGCAACCAGAAATTCCTGCACCCGGAGGCGTCCGTCAGTTGACCTCTAAACAAATGTGTATACTAGTTCAGTGATAATAGAAGTGATACTAAATTCTTTTTTTGAACACTTTAATTTATTCTTTATTGCACGTACTACTGTTTAACAATTAAACTTGGTGACGTGATACTAAACTCTGAATTATTTGCAAGAAGTCTAAAATCAAAAGTCTTACAAGACTAACAAAGGCCAGATGCTCCTGATTTGGACAGGTGCAAAAATGCGGCGGGGTTAAACTTTTGTTTTGAGATCTCAATCCTCCAACTATATTTCTAATCAAAGTAAAAGACCATAAACCTACAACCGCACGCACAGTAAAACACAGTTTAAGAGAAGTCTAAATCCGACGTCAGAATAGGAAGCAAAAGAGACAATAATACATTAATAACAAAAGACTTCTAGCAGTTACTGACATGCCATCTCCAGACCTCAATTAAACTGATTAAAAGATAATGTCTTCATCATATGAATATCAGACACAATCCCTCCTGTTAGTGGTTTAGTATAACATCATCATAAACTATATAAGAATAACATTACCCGTGTCATGCCAACAACTGGTTTTAGAATAAACGTTAATTCCGATGCAAAGACCCAATAAGTGAATCAATATGTTAGCCAAAATATGCAATCATTAATATTCTGGACAATAGTATAGTTACTATATCTCTTCTAAATAAGTCTGTTTAAATGGGCTTTGTAAATTGTATTACCATAAAAGATTTGATGTAAAATACCTGAACGTACATAATGTTTGCATGTTGATTCATATTTACGAATGATGGCCTTGCACTGATGATTAAATGTAGTAAATGTTCTAACTAGTTTGTCACATCAAAAATTCTAGAGTAAGCATTTTTCAGAAATTGTTTTCGTTAAAATCAAATACTTTGTTAAATACACTAGCGAATGTGTACATCATTTTTGTTTTTGAAAAACATGAATCTTAGATTTTTTCGACTGTCAAATTTTAAAATACTTGTAGTATATTAGAGTACGAATTTACCTTCCAATTAACAGGACTGGTTGACCCTCTTCCACTTTAACTTTATCGAGTAATGAACAGATTGTTTCTACAGGAGGATATGTATCAGAATCATCCCATTTAACTGTTTTGAAGATTTTCACAGGCTTCCTTGTTTTTGTTTTCTGTAACATGAATATTTTTATTATTTTTATTAATATAAAAACAAAATTTTGACAAATAAACACGACTTACGGCATTAGGGTCCCTGCTCGTCTTAACTTCATCTTTTAGAACTAAATGTTAAAAAAAATCAATCCAGTTATAGAAAATATTGACACCGATACACATGGTGATTGGTCATCATTGTTCGCATATCATTCCATGTCCTCCGTTTGTTTCATTTGGTTAATATATATATAGAACTGACGTGTTTTGAACATAAAAACTAATCACATGTATTTATAATGTTGACATGGTTGCAGCATGTGCAGGTTACAATTTTATGTTTTTCTTTCTTTACCTTTTAGTTCTTTCGACATTTGCTTTATTATAAACAGTGCTTTTTTTAATACGTGTGTTTCTCGTTTTTTTTACTTACCCACTATTTCGCTATTCAATGCTTTTCAATTGATATTATTAATATAGCATCGTTTAACTCACCTTATCATTTAAGGAAAACCTGAGCAAACATATGTTGTCATTCATTTTCTCGTAAGACTGCATTTCTATTTCGAACATTGCCACCTTGAAAACATCGTCTTGACTGGGATAAAAACCGGAACTCTAGATAAATTGTCGCAATCAATATATATATAAATACATAAAAGATTAATGTTTCAAGGTGGTTATTTAGTTTAACGTATTAAATTTAGAATTGTACCGTTATTTATTAAACAATACGAGTTACAACATATAAGCTAATGTCTGCAAATTATGCCATAAATGTGAGACTGGATTATTAAAACAAACATTCTCGTTTTCGTACTCTATACTAACATTTTCAACGTGAAAAAACATATAAATATCAAGCGCATTATATATTTACAGAAATCTTCCAAGTTACTAGTAATGCTTTTGTTAAAAATGTCTATTGTTCAAAACAATTATTTACCTTTTCATTCTTCTGATCAATCATAATAATATTTTCGACGTTGAGGTTGAGAATCATACTCTAGAACTGTTCAACATTACCATCGTCAGGCAAACTACTAAATACGAAAATATCATCTGCACTCCGCTACAATCATAGAATAAATGAGGTCAAGAGTTGAAGTGAATACATAATGACGTAAAATAGTTTTATTTTAACATAAAGAATAATACATGTAAATAATTTATGACATTTTACGGAAATATACGACGGTTATATATTTTATATGTACTTTTGTCAAGAACACCTAAAAACTAAAGTCATGTAAATGTGTACATTTTGTTTTTAGTTACAAATTTTAAGTTTTCAGTCACAATAGAAAGAAAAAGAAAGGCAAAAGATATCAGAGGGACACTCAAACTTTTTTTTTCAAAAATAAATAAATTTGAAAACGCCATGGCTTAAAAAGAAAACAACCAACAAATAGTAGAGCATTTATCACAAAATCGATAACTAAAGACTGATCAACACAAAACCACAACAAAAACTCTGGTGCTCCGAAAGGGTTAGTAGATCCTGCTCGATATGTGACATCTGTCGTGTTGATCGTGTTTGGAAAAACCAGTAATGAGTCTTTTTCGATAGATAGGTGACGGGATTGTTGTTACGAATAAGAAGTTGACTGGCAATGCTAATTGACTGATGCTATATGCATTTCTGACATAATAACAATTAAACAACATAATTAAATGTTTGAACCCATAGTTACCGTACCTTTATATACAGCATTGTTGATTCTGCTGTTGATACACCTAGATTTAATAGCAAAATATAAATAATTAAATTGGACAATAACAATTATAAAGGACTATAGTTGTTTGATGTGTATTTAGGCATATGCTACCATAAACTAAAAATACATTTAATTTTGTTACGGAACATGAGCCATCTTTACTGTTTTCTAAAACGTTAAATCATATATTTTTTTAAATGGTTTAAAGTAGTATTTGGAATGTCTTACAATATTGAACTCGGTAATTTTCTGTTTTTGCATACATATAAACGGGTTGTTGATTTTTTTTCTATTTTAACTGGATAACTTCAACGCAACCCTTGTAAAGAATGATACATGTCGGGTCGTAAATATGTTCGACTAAACATTTTTTATTTTATTTCCTAACACAATTGCTTCTATTTCTTTGGCAAATAAAGGAAACAGTAGTATAGCTCTGCTGGCCTTCAATGAAATGTACTTAAACCAGCATGTATCATACAGATGTAGATTTCTGAAAATATCTTAGATCTGTGGCACAATAATCGATAGCAATCTTTCCGAATTTGCCATTTTTCATAACTTTTGATTTTTCTTCGCTTTACATAACTATTTCCTTTGATTAATCGATAACTCAAACTAACTCTATGACTAGCTAGATAATTTTAATTATCAAAATTATTTTTCAGCAGTATAATATTCTCTGTCCCTTTGTATGACATTTGATTATCTGATTTGTTACGTTACGCTAGTACAAGTTCATACTATATGTACTGTATTTGTAACACGGTGTGTTTTTTACAACAAACTGTTCAGGCAGTGTCACGATGAAGAACCTGATGCAACACCAGTATCACCTTCATAAGTATGATACCTTAAGTCTGTTTCTTAACTCCCTCACGATATTTGATCGACGTGTTGGATTTGTTGTTACAAGAATGAAGCTATCATCTATAATAATTGATCATGTCTTGTTCTCGGTTAACTGTGAATTCGCAATGCTGGTAACAAATGCACAGCAGGAGACACTCACCATGTCAGATTACTCTGCCTCTCTTATATATGGGTTATTGATTTGTTTTTGTAACCAGTATTTGTATTGTTAATCGATTGCTGCTCTTTTAACATTCTCTTATACTGAAAATCTTTTAATGGGACAAATATAAATGAACAATAAACGTTGATTTCAATTGAAATTTGATGCATAGGTAAAAAATGAAAAAAATGTAGATTTTTAAAGTACGAGAGGGATACCGCGCATAATTTTTCAAAATATCATGTAATGCAAATTTTATAGAAAAAAAGGGATGGGTAAAACTTACTCGTGTAGTTTGTATTGGCCACTTCATCGTTATCGTTGATTAAGACATCAACATTCGAGCCATTGGATTCTAAAAACTTTTAAAAATGATAAATTTCAAATCTGACTTCTAGTACAATGATGTATGTTCCTGATTTATAACAAACAGGATGTGACAAAAAGTATATATTTGCTAAATTATTCATGAATAGACTGAGTTGTTTGTATGTTATTGGTGAACGGACTAATTTTACGATGTATATTTTATTTTCAGTGATCACAATACACAGGTTGCTTTTGCGTTCATGTCATTCTCCTCGCTACAATGCCATGATGCGGCCAAAAGACATTACATGGTTAATGGGTAAACTTCAGTAAACGAGACATCTCATGACGTCATCACCTCTTTTTATTTACTAATTTATTATTGGACTTCAGGCCTCGATGGGCCAATTGTTCTAAGTTGTCGAACTACTGTATAACTATCCTGTCAACACCGAGGTTGTGAATTCGAATCCAGAACGTAGAAGGTGCTTTCAACTGTAGTCTTTATTGACTTAGCTTGTCAGTTTTCCTGTCCAAGGCCGGGAGTTCTCTGCAGACACACTGGCTCCCTCAAACAAACAAAACAGAGGACAAGTTAGTGTGTCTAAAGAAACATATGGCTGATAAGCGAATCAGCATGGACGGGCGTGATACTTTTTCAACAGCTTAATTGCAAAGTGTTAAGCTAGATTCATGGGTTAAAACACCTACAGCTTTTTTCAGCCATTATTATGTTTCTTCTGTAAGACAGAAAGAAGCATCACATAAAACTTCCAATGAATAACTATAATACCAAAATCTTCTGAAACTTGTGAAAGATCTGAAATTTCTGATGGACAAATTCTGAAAATATCCATCCCAGTCTTTCGTAGTTTCATAATTACCTTTATTTTGTCAAGTTTTGCTATTTTTCCTGTAAAACTCACCATAAATTCTTCTCTCATTTTTGCTTTCTGTAAATCTGCGTCACCTATACGTTTTGTTAACCCAGAAACCTCATATCTTTCAAGCAGAAAATGATCTTCCAGCAAAGGAGTATCCTGTAAAGTAACTTAAATAACGTTAGCAATAATCACAACATAACGTTATTTGTAAAGTGGATTTGCTGATAAACCTAAGTTAGCAATAAAGTTTACATATGTCTTACATATACAAATGTGGTGAGGAATTGACGAAAAACAAATCTTGTAAAATTGGCTATACGTTTAAACTAACAGTGTTATTTTTAAGTGTATAGTCGAATATTATTTAATAGATGTAAAAAAAAAAAAAAAGAAAAAAAGAAATAACGGAATATTTGATAAAAGTTCACGAACTGTAACTTATAGAGACCTAGGGTTTGATGATTATATATATATAGATACTTGTTGCATCAAAAGGTTTAGAGTTCAAGTTCAGAGGTTAAATTACATGAACGTTAATTGTTTTTTGATATGATTGCTTTCTATGAAAAAGTGTGAAATATATTGATAAAAGACTTTGCCAGATTGTTGGTTACGAACAATTGCAACTTCAACATGTTAAATATATTTGGTTCTTAAGAGACTTTTCATAGGTTTTTTCACATATAAAATGTTGAAAAAAATCGTTTGTCACTATAATGCCTTAACCATAGATAATAGAGACCTATGGTATTTTCGTATTGAGATCCATCATCTATTAACTTGAATTTGAAATCAAGGTTGGGGTATATTTAAATTTACATATTTTGACCTTTACTGAAAGTTTTATACTGGTATATGACAAAGTCACTTTAATCATCTTCTTCGGCTTGTGTTGGCAAACAGATAAAGCTAATGATAATATTTTGGTGTTACCAGTGTAAAGTAACATATCTTAAGGAACTAAAAAGAACACTTTTTAACTTGTAGAAGATAAGATTTTATATTAACCGTATATTTTGATAAACATTGCGAAAAAAAACTATGATATGAAAACGGACCTGACTTTCTTAAACCGGAAGAAGCTTGTATGGCCTTTTTGTGAGACAAAAACGTATTCTAAACATTGTTTTTTAGAAATACGTATGAACTAGTTTTTTTCCCATCGAAACTGACTATTTGAACTGGAAATCGTCTTTTTCGTAAATATGAGTTTTGTCAGGTGGTAAACAGTTCTACTGATCTGTGAACAATTTGTTTATCTTTATAATCTTATGATATTCTGCTCACAGTTATATATACAGTCACTTAGTTGTTATAACTGCCATACCTCTCATCTTTATGGTCTTTATTGTATAATTGTGCAAATGACATTCAAACAACATTTCCTCACTATTATTCTTTTATGTTTGTTATTTTTTGTTGTTGTTGTTGTTATTTTGTCTAATGATTTTATCTCCATAAGTTGTATGAGTTATTATACATATAACTATTGATTTCAATGAAATATTCAGTGTTTTGATATTTATTGCTATGTGTTTATTAATGTTTGTATCTATATAGATTACATTCTTTTTAGCAACAAATGTGAATCTTACCATTCATCATCTCATTTGTTTCGTAGTTTGATTCTTGTCTTTTCTTTACGTGTCTCCTAGTATCAATAACAATGAAACACGTTCATGATATTTTGGTTGCATAAATTGCTTGACATATATTATGATTCTTTCTCGCAAATTTTTCAAAGGGGCACTAGCTGTCAAATTCATGTTCACAGATTTTAATCAAATTCTCATATTTTATTCATAACAATGTAAAACATTTATCCAAACTATTAAAAGTCTAAAATAAATAATAATAAGGGCACGAGCATAAAAAACTTAGCTTCGTTTCGTGTGTATTTTCGTCCAGACGCCATCTAATTAATTATCGAGTTGACCTCTAAAGTCATGCGATGACCTTATAAGCGAGGTAAACATACATAAAGATAAAAATAGATTAAGCAAACTCGTGCTTTTGGATTATTCTAGGTATATTTAATTTCATATTATAGATAAAAAATAAATGTAAATCATCGTTTTTACCTGTATAAGAATGTATTTTTGTGGATCTAATCAGTGAATAAAATGATTTATCTTTTTTCACTTTCAATGCTGACATAATTTTCCTTTAGATAACTTTACACATACAATTCACGTGTTATTCATCTCAAACAAAGAGGTTAAATCAAAATCAATGTTTTTTTTAGCTAATTTTGACAAAATTGAACCGCTAATTTTGACAAAATTGAACCGCACTGGCTGCAAAAAGCTAATTATTATTTCACTATTTGCATGTCATTATTGATTGAGCAAAAAAAAAAGAATTCAAATTGTACACTTCTAAAGTTAACTAGTTAGTTTGTTTGATTAAATGGTATTGGAATAAAAAATACATGTCATGATATATGTTACTCATCATTAGGTATTTTATGGTGGAAGACATTTTGCTTTTGTTATGATAATCATTTATTTCACCGATTTTGTTCCTAAAACATTTCTTTTGTTTTGCATCATTTCGATAAAATATTTTGTAAATGCAAACAAACTGTTATTGTGCTCTTAAAATTTACCCTTTCTAACCCAACAGTTTTTAATATTGGAGTTATCTACTCGCATACTGTTTTTGTTTTGTTAGCAGGTCATCAGTGAGAGTCAATCTGATAGTCTGAAAATTTGACAATTTTTAATATATACATTATTCCTTTTTTTGTTAGTGTTGTAATGTTGGTTTTACTCACTCAATTGTAAGTCATTGATACCTTTAATCAATGTTAAAGTTCAAGTTCATATAGCAGTTTGTATCAAAAAGTCCGTTACTATGAATTTTGGCGTTTTGGTTTACTTGCAGTTCAGTGTTACTGTTGTTCCGTTTATTTTACTTTTATAGTTGATGTGTTTCCATAAGCTACAAATATTCTCCGTTAACATAGTTAAATTACCCTTTTCTCTTTATGAACTATCATTCCTTACCTTATAATCACAATGACTGTACACAATATCAAGAAAAAAACAGCAAAACTGGTACCAACAATAACAGGTACTTTTTCTGCAAACTGTGGTTGTTTTTCTATATTCCAAAAAAGAAATGTTATATCAAAAACTATTCCTTTACTTAGACATAACCAATTTGTGTTCCTATGAATAGCCCTATCAAATAATGCAATTTTAATTCTGCGGCAACCAAATTGACATAATATATATGCAGCAACTACCAAATCGACACAGTTCAAATTAAACGGCCACATCATGGACACAATACCAAAGTAACAAGATGCCAATGCAGTAAATGTCAGATCGACGTTACACTGATCTATCTAAAAAGCTACAAAATCAATACATTTAAACAATTGTCACCACCAAATCTACTTAATTTATATTCATCGTCCACCAAATCGACATAGTGGCAACGAAGAAGCTACTACCCGACATACTATAAATAGACAATACAATCAAACGTAAACATTCTTTAGAAATAAGTTTCTACAGTATGTAAACGTAAGTTACAAAAGGAATGAACACGACCTTGCACAATTTTGCAGTCCCAATCCTTATTCGCTTAAGGACCAACACCATATTTTAATTTAGATTTAAATACGACAGATATATCCAGTATTGAATACACATAAAGAAATTGCATAATTATACTAGATTTTTCAAAAACTTTGCAGTTCTTTTAAAGTTTTTAGCTAGTCGATGCACAAATAAAAAGAAGTTCAGTATTCTTGGTAAAAACAACTTGATGTCAATTTCCCCAAAAAGATTCACCAAGTACGTTCAGGCTCACCTATGTAGTTTGTTGACACATGTGTTTGCCTTTAGTAATTTTACTGTTGGTACTTGTGTTATTTAAGTCGTTTTCTCAGTTTGTACCCATTAGTAGCTTTTACCTTCATCTGTTTTAAAAGCAACGATACTAAAATCGTCTAAGATTAACTTTCGCCAGATGAAACGCAATTTTTCGTTATTAAATTAAACATTTTGAATGTCACTTAACTTTCAAAATAGAAATGTATCATTTAAAATTGAACCTACTGGCTACTTGACAACTGATATCTAGGAAAACGCTACTAAAAGAACAGCTCTGTACAACCTCGCAAAACATAATGAAGTAGGGATATGGAAAAAAACCACTTATTCTCAAAAGTATTAATCATTTAAGTTCTGACTTCTTGTACGTGTCCGGGTCCTCATTCATTTCTGGTACTATGTGCTATTCATTAGATGTTTTGTGTGTAGACTGCTAATTTAAAGTTTGACCTGTATCATTATACATAGTCTTAATCAATAGTAAAGACTATGACAATAATAAAAACGTCTTTCAAAAATCATGCTAATTGAATAAAGTATCTTAATTCTTTGATATCTTGCCTTTTATCTTTAGTTGAATTTCGCTACTGTACCCAGTTCCTATTTCATTGACTACGACACATACATAAGTGCCTGCATCTAATAGTTCTGTGTTATAAATAGTTAAAGATGGTTCATTAATTGTACTTCCGTTATATTTTGAAACTGATACATTCAGCCTTTCACCGTCTCTTTTCCAGAATACAGCGGAAGGATCCGGATATGACTCGTGGACACATTTTAGTTGGACAGTATCACCAGTAGAAACTTTGATAGTATCTGATGATTGATATACATATGGATTATCTGTAAAAAAATGAAACAAATGGTTATTCGTTTGCTAAACAAGCTAAGTACCCTTCTTTTTTTGGGGTGTACATGCATGCAGATTTCAGATACAAAAAATCTAGTACACATGATATCCTACCACTTTCAGAATTGATATCCCCATTAGACGCAAGATTTTTTTTAAAGTCTATATATATGTTTCAATTCAGCATAAACCTATAAAATCAAACAGAAAAAATGAATTCCGAAAAAAATTCAAAAAAAAATGCACTATTTTGTTTCCCTCTATGTTTTGAGTTGCACCGGAAACTGGAGTTGTAATACAAGACTAGTACCTATAAGATTATTTCTGAAAAGTCTGCATAATTGTATATGTATGCAAGTTCGTTTACTTCTATATTCATCAATTTGCATTTTAGAAATGACAAAAACTTCTTAATAAATTGGAATTTACTGTGTGTATATATAACGCTATCATAGGTTTGAACGTAGTTTTCAGTTTAGACTCCTTTATATTTTTACGTTTTGGCTTGTATCATAATTTCACTCCGGTTTATATATATATATATATACGAGTTTAAATTGAAAACTACGTTCACACCTATGATTACGTTGGATAAAAACTGCAATTTTTATACGTGTGCAAGTAAAAACAAATTTCGTTGAAGAAGGGTCTAAATATAGCACAAACAACATTCTCCAAAAGACCACAAAAGTGAAAAAGTATACATTCAAACAAAACGCATTTGACTAACAGGTCGAACAACTGATGCTCTTTAACCCTGCTGACTGCCATTGACGATTGCCAAATAAAATTGATCACACGATGTAACAAAATGGATCTTAATATAAATTTAATACTAAACAGAAAACGTTTAACTAGTGGCCACGATGTCATGCACAAACATAAGGTGTCAATATTTTTTTTGTACATCAGATCCAGATTTCGACAATAAGACAATAAATGTCTCTTCAGTGATGTTAGGGATCAAAACGGTATTTGGAAGGCCATATAAAATTTACCCTCATTTTTAGATAGACTCTTGAATTTTAAGAGTCAATATAGGATGAACGGATCATATAAACCGGAGGGAAAATATGATACAAGCCCAAACGAAAAAATATAAACAAGTCTTAATTGAAAACTACGTTCAAACCTATGATTGCGTTGGATAAAAACCGCAATTTTTATACGTGTACTATATATATAAACTAGTGTCGCTCACCTTGGTGTATGTGCATATTAAACAAAGGACACAGATGGATTGATAACAAAAATGTGTTTTGCTGATGGTGATGTGTTTGTAGATCTTACTCTACTGAACATTCTTGGTATTTACAATTTTCTCTGTCTATGATTAACTTGGCCCTTTAGATACAGAGGAACCCAACAACCAGTTTTCAAATTCATCTGCAAATTTCTGGGCAGATAGATATTGACTTGATAAACAATGTAATCCTTTGTCAGATTTGCTCTAAATGCTTTGGTTTCAAAGTTATAAGCCAAAACCTACTTTTTACCCCTATGTTCTATTTTTAACCATGGCGGTCATCTTGATTGGTTGGCTGGATCACCGCACACATTTTTAAACAAGAAACCATAATAATGATTATGGCTAAGTTTTGATGAATTTGACCAAGTAGTGTCAGAGGAGAAGATTTTTGTAAAAGATTACAAAAAATTACGAAAAATTGGTAACAAACGACTATAAAGGGCAAACACTCCTTAAGGGGTCAACTGACAATTTTGGTCGTGTTAATTTATTTGTAGATCTTACTTTGCTGAACATTAATGCTGTTTACAGCTTATCTATCTATAATAATATTCAAGATGATAACCCAAAACGGCAAACATTCCTTAAAATTACCAATTCAGGGGCAGCAACCTAACAACCGGTTGTCCGATTCATCTGAAAATTTCAGGGCAGATACGAAGACGGACGATGGACAACGGACGCCAAGTGATGGGAAAAGCTCAATTGGCCCTATGTTTATGGCCAAGTGAGCTTAAAATTGGGTAAGACCTGCAGCCTTTAAACAAAAAGTAAGAATTTTAATTGAAAACTAGGATTGTTTTCCTCTTCTGTCTATTTAATTTTACTCTCACATTTTTTTCAAACATAGCAATTAATGCTTATCTGGTTTTGATTATATTGTCGTCACTCGTGAACTTTTATTCAGATAAACCTATTGCCAAAATATTATTTGTTTCCTTATTTCACTGGCTATTCAATGCTAATATGATAATGCATTTCTAACCTCAAAATATACCCAACAGTTTATGAAAAACATGTAACCCCCAATTGTTATCTGCTTTTTTGATTGAAACAGTATTATAAAGTATAGTCTATACTATAATATATGTTGGAAAACTCAATGAGACTCTTTAAGTTTTATAATTTCGACTTACAAAGAATTTTGAGTTCGACAACTTCCGCAGAATGTCCGAACGCATTTTCCAATTTACATGTGTAATATCCGGCATCATTTCTGTCAATATTCTTGATAGTCAGTGACGGTTCGGATAGTGATCCACCACTGTATTTTTCAATTCTATACGACCTTAGCATATTTGAACCTTTTAGCCAGTATAAATCTCTATTTGGAAGTTCCGTCTTTATTTTACATTCTAGAGTTATATCTTGTCCCTTTTGGCGACATAATATTCTTTCGATATGGTAGTCTGCAATATGTCTACAAAATTATTATTAATAGTAAAAAAAAATTTTTGCATTTATTTGTCTCAAATACATAATCCTGTTTTTCTCATATATAGCATGTATATACCGATAGATGGCGCAGCATTAATATAACATATATTCAATGTTTCTGCCAAGGGTGGAAAAGAAGGGTATGGATCGTAACCATGGCTAGTAAAGATAATTATTATAAAAAAAGTCTACCAGTTGATGCCGAAAAACAATAGGAATTCAGCATACTGTCCATTTTTGGGTGCCAATATCGACATAATGTTTGAAACTGATCATAAGAAATTTTACAATTTTCTATAACAATTCCTGCAAAGTTTGATATATTTTTTAAGTCATCGAATGATTAAATTTAATTGATTTTTCAGGGTACTTGAACAAATAATTGAGATTGAAAAGGTGAACATATTGCTTGTTTTTTTTGTATGCTTAATCTTTGAACGACTGGTATATTTTCTAGTACATGATGGTTTCAATTTTCAATAAAATTGAAATATACCTAGTTGTGGCATTCTTTTTTTGCACTCAGTGTATACCTTGCTTACGCTTCTTATATTACCTGGACATTTATTTATAGAACATATTTCGGCCTGCTGATTGGCACCACTACATATTGATCCACCACGAGATGGAGGAGGATTATTACAAGTCCTGTGTCTAAACCTTTGATCACCTCCACATGTCACTGGACAATGATTCCACTCTCTCCATTCTCCAAAATATCCATTAACTAAAATTTAAATTGATATTCATTATTTATTATAAATGCACTTACTAAACACAGAAATTTGAATATGTCGAAGTCATTTTCTCTTTAAACATTACAAATTGATATCACGTCTTTATAACCATTATGTTGACTTTTTTGTAGATCTCACTTTTCTAAACATTATAGTGGTTTACAGTTTATCTCTATCTATAATAATATTCAAGATAATAAACAACAAGAGGCTGTCACAACGACAGCAAACCGGATTTATTAACATTTATTTGTGTCCTGGCAATATCACAAGAACCATTACTGATGAATGCTGAAAGTGAAAATCATAAATATCAAATTTGACCTCCATTTTGTAGTCAGTATCAACATATTAAAATTTGAAAAGCTTAGATTGAACGGTTCATGAGTAAAGGCAACAATGTGAATGGAAACGATTCTTTCAAGAACCATAACTCCTGAACGGTAAAAGTCAAAATCGTCATTATTGAACTTGACCTCTATTTTTTCATCAGTAACAACATATCAAAATTTCAAAAGCTTTGGTTGAATGGCTCATCAGAAAATGCACTGACACGACTAGAAACACCATTTTTCAATCTTTCAAGAACCATAACTCCTGAATGGTAAAAGTCAAAAGCATCATTATTAAGCTTGACCTCCATTTTGTCATCAGTAACAATATATTAAGATTTGGGAAGCTTTGGTAGAACAGTTCATGAGTAAATGCACGGACACGACTGGAAATTCCATTTTTCAATCTTTCAAGAACCATAACTCCTGAACGGTAAAAGACAAAATCTTCATTATTGAACTTGACCTCCATTTTGTCATCGGTAACAACATATTAAAATTTGGGAATGTTTGGTAGAACAGTTCATGTGTAAATGCACGGACACGACTGGAAACTCCATTTTCCAATCTTTCAAGAACCATAACTCCTGAACGGTAAATGTCAAAATCGCCATTATTGAGCTTGACCTTCATTTGATTGTCAGTAACACCATATTAAAATTTTAAAAGCTTTGATTGAACGGTTCATGCGTTAATGCACGGACAACATTTGATTGCCGCCCGCCCGCCCGCCGTACATCTTCAAATTAATAACAAATTAATTTGTCACAAAAATCCGGTTAAAAACTGCAAAATTTCCTTAAATTTAAATATTCAGGGGAAGCAACCAAACAATGGATTGTCTGATTCGACCGAATTAGGACCGATAGATTTGAACCCGATAAACATTAATACATAGGTTTGCTCTAGAAGCTTTAGTTTTAGAGATCTAAGTAAAAACTGCATTTTACACCTATGTTCTATGTTTAGCCATGTCGGCTGTGTTGTTTGGCAAGTGCGGTCATCGGAAACAGTTTCCAAACAAAATACTATAATGATGATTGTAACCAAGTTTAGTTATTTACGTCTCAGTACCTTATCAACATTAATTATATTAACTGGACATCCATTTATAAAACAATTTTGGGCCTGTTGAGTCGCTCCACTACATATTGATCCACCACCGGATGGAGGAGGATTATTGCAAATCCTGTGTCTAAATCTTTTGCCATCACCACACGTTACTGAACAATAGTTCCACGCTGTCCATTCTCCAAAATAGCCATTGACTAAAATTTAAAATGATATTGATTATTCATTTTGAATAAAGAAACAGAATACAGAAATTCATATATTTTTAATTGCTTGCACCTGAAACAGAACATATTTCAATTAAATTTTTATTTAAATAAAAAGAACTGCTATAATATTTATGAAATATACGAATACATCCAGATGTTAGGTAAACCTAAAAGATACAACAACCCAACGTACAGTATAAAGTTGGCAAAATTAAGTCAATATTCAGTCCTCAACCAGCCAAATGTATAAATTGTACTTGTAAGTCAAACTTGACCAAATCGAGTTTACCGTTTACTGACGAATCATGTACAGATTAAAACTGATGTTACGAAGACAATTTATCAGTTAAAATTGAAATGATACTGTACTTAATTTCCAGGAAAACATACTTTAGGGAAATGAAACTAAGTGGGTTACAGATACATTGGCCTTGCTGAGGCTGTATTACTATAAACTGACCGAAATATATTTTTTAGTTTTTGTTGAATATAAAAAAGAAGATGTGGTATGAATGCCTGTGAGACAACTCTCCACAAGAGACCAAAATGACACAGAAATTAACAACAGTTACTATAGGTTTCCATACGGCCTTCAGCAATGATCGAAGCCCATACCTCATAGTCGGCTACAAAAGATCACGTAATGAAAATGTAAATCAATTCAAACGATAAAAACTAACGGCCTTATTCATATACACAAAATAAACGAAAAACAAATATGTAACACTTAAACAAACGACAACCACTGAATGACAGGCTCCTGACTTGGGACAGGCATAAGCAGATGTGTTTCTCGGCAATCGTTGGACACAAATTAAGTCCGGTAAACTTATCAAGTAAAGTTGTTAACAATAACACCTTTTTGTGTACAGTAAAGTCTTCTTTAATCGTTGCAAAAATGTTAGAATAGATGTTTCATGTTCAGAATTAAATAGCTCTCTACTTTCTTATTTTATTTTTTTCTAATATTTAGTGATGTAAGCTCGTTGGTTTAAAGCTTTAATAGTAAAATTCTCAAGAATTATTTTGTAAATCAGATCATTGTAGGAGAAATGTGTAGCAACACTCGATACAGCTTGAGTTCTCTTATCATAGGATACCCAACATGTATGAAGTTGTTTGACTTGCTTATATGCTTAATACTTTGCAAAAAATACAAACAATACAGTTGGTTGTAGATCTATATGCCATCGTTGATATACGAAGAGACTGGCTTAGTAGAATTTGTAATTATAGTACAAAAAGAGTAAAATCCAAAAATACTGAACAAAGAGGAAAATGAGTCCATAATCACATGGCAAAATCAAATGACAAAACACATAAAAAAGAACTGTCATATTCCTGACTTTGTACAGGCATTTTCAAATGTAGAAAATGGTGAATTAAACCTGGTTGTAAAGCGCTAAATCTCTGACTTTGACGACAAGACTTTGTCCTGACAAAACAAAAGACGATAAGTTGTGTTCTTATTGCTTTTATTACAGACCTAATTATATTTTGTACTTTCAAATGTTTCAATTTTTCATACTCATCAATTATGTTTCTGTAACTTCATTTTTACGGTTTTCCACTAAAAACTAAAACTAAAAACTAAAAATGGATCTGCCTGTAAGGGTTGAACTACATAGCTTAAATGTAGTAAAAACCTGACACACTATGCAGCTGTGCTAATCAATCGATAGTATTAGCATAAGAAGGGTTTATTTCAACTCGACTGTAAAAGTTCGATACGGCTCGGGAAAAAATTCTAAAATTTTCCGATACGATTCCTTATTTAAGAAAGGGGTTAATTCGACAGAAATAAACAAAATATGTTTTAGTTCAATTATATGTTAATTTTGGACGATTTTATATTAATTTAAGCTCCAATTAATAATATGATTTACCCTACTTAAATGGCACTCATAAGTTCGCGGAAATCGACTAACAAACACAGTAAAAAAACGACAACGAAGTGGATAAGGAATTCTGGGAATTTATAGTAATTTTACCTACATTTCAAAATATATTCGTGATTTTCAGAAATGTTGAGATAAAGCCTTAAAAAAATGATAACTGATCAGTAATTTTGTGTGATCTAAAACGGATAGACTTCAAAAATATTTAATGCAAATTAAATTGTAGACCTGAAAAGGTCAGGATTATGAAATTTTTCTTTTAAATGTCAAATATTTAGAAGGAATGCAACACTATGCGTACTTATTGTTGTAAATATTGTTTTTCGATACTTTTAGAATCTTATCACCTAATTATTCTGCTTAAAAAAAAGAGATAAGTCTAATTTCCTTTGTTTGAAAAAGTTGTCGTAATTTTATAATTTTCAAGTAATTTCTAAAATAAACGTCAATTTTACAAAAACAGCATCGTACGACTTTGTTACGACTGGGTAAAAATCAAAGTAAAAACTTTACTCTTTCATTTAATCTAAACGGAGAAAATATGGAAAATTTCAGGAAACAATACTCAAAAGTCATTTATTGCTAGATGATATATATATATTATATAGTATTTTTTTCTTTTTTATTATACATATAGGTAAAAAAATAAGTCTCGCTGATATTTACTTGTTTATAATTTCATAGCTGATAATTTTATAACTTAGCTGTTAGATTCTAAAACTAATATTGATTAAATATAATGATGCTTACCAGAAAGCAACCCTGAATTTCTGGTATTAATAAACAGGGACTCTTCACTGGTATGCAGGACTAGTGAGGTATATTGTTAACAGCAGAAAGTGTAATTTGTTGTTGAATAATAAAAAAAAAAAAACCAAAAAAACTCCTTCATTCTAAAAAGAAATTAGCCGTATGTAAGGTGGTGCAGTTATTAACTAGACGTCTGTTTCAAATATGACACTCGCCTTAAAAGTGTATATTCGGTTTTGGAGTGTTAAATGAAAGATTTTTTTTATGGTTTTATATAATCAATTATACGTTATGTACCTGGTAACGTAACTGTTATATTGGAACCATACTCCGCGAATACAATACGATCCCTTGAAGAACAACGATAAACTCCTGCATCATTTATATCAACGTGTGTAATGGTTAGAATGGTTCCCCATAATCCACCATATTTTACATTGTCTGAAAGGCTTAACCATTTACCACTACTGTCTATTTTCATCCATAATATATACCCTTCATATTTACAAGTCAAAGTCACTGTGCTTCCTAGCGTTGCAGCAACGTCTACAAAAAGAGACTCAATAATTATTCGGCAAAAATAAATCAGAACAGAAGATTCTGTGTTCAACATCACGAAAACATCACTTATGATGAACGTGAAAACCAGTATCTAAATATTCTGAAAAGAAATATGAAATAAAAATGATATATTTTTTCAAAGTTGTAATTTTTCTATGTGTAGCGTTCAACATTTCACAGCGGTTTAATACTTTTACTTTAATAACTCATCCCTTATTTTTTTTATTTTATTAATTTTGTATTTACATTGCATCATACATTAGATCAAATTATTCGTTCAGTGTATGTTCATTTGTGTTACTACTTTTTTTGATTGAGTGAAAAGTAAAATCACAAAAAAAACTGATATCAGAGAAAGATCCAATCGGAAAGTCCATAATCACATGGCAAAATCAAATGACAAAACACATAAAAAACGAATGGACAAGAACTGTCATATTCTTGAATTGGTACAGGCATTTTCAAATGTAGTGAATACAAACGGTGGATAAAACCTAGGTTTAAAGCGCTAAGTTTCTCACTTTGATTATAGTCTCATCCAATTCAGTTATATTTACAATGATGCGTCAACTAAACGGACATAATAAACGAATTCGTCAAAATAGGGGTTCAGGAGT
Source organism: Mytilus edulis (assembly GCA_019925275.1). NCBI lineage: Eukaryota > Metazoa > Mollusca > Bivalvia > Mytilida > Mytilidae > Mytilus > Mytilus edulis. The sequence continues at coordinate 103,083,137 of CM034351.1, read as the reverse complement.
CATCCCAATTGATTTTCCTTCGTGTGTCTTTTTATTATGTGATGTTACACTATTGTTTCAGATAAGGGAAAAGGGTTTGGTAATATTTAAACGCTTAATGTTGCTGCAATTGTTAGCACCTTTTTTATGTAGTTAGTTAATTTTTCAAAATGAAACACGTGAAATTAAATAATACGGTATTAGACAAAAAGTATAAAAAGTTAATTAACATTTGTAAGATCGATTAAAACATAATGGTATAATAAGATACAAATATAACAATTGATTTTGTTAATTAAATGCTGCTTCTAACAATTGCCACTTCTTATCCATTTTTTATTTTCTGTGTAGGGGTAAGAAAACATAGAGTATTCTTCTATTTTAATTCAATACTTTAAATATTCTATCACACCATTTTTTGTGGGCAATATGCTCTTACATCTACACTTGTATATATAGTATTTAAGTAACAACAAGATATTATTAACTGTTTTACTGTTGCCAAAATCCTCAGACACACCTAAAATGACATCTTTTGCACTAAAAGGCAAGAAGATGTAATAATTTCTAATCCAATCTATAATGGAAAACCATGGTAAAATCCTATGAACAATTTTATATTGAAAATCTGCTAAAACGAATTTCTGGTTATAATGAAGGGCATGGAATAAAGAGCATTCCAGTCTTCAATCTGTATATTTAAGTGAATTTCCCATTAGTTACGGGAAGATAGTGATAATACTTTATTATCCTCCTGAAATAAATTATTGAAAAAATTACACGATTTTGGTTCTTTTTTAAACTTTATCTACTAAATTATTTTCAATATTATCAAGTTTAAAACTACCTTCTAGCCTTCTTTCTATCTATTTGGAATAGCACTTAAAATAAAATAAAACTCTACAAATTAGTATTGATATAATACTTTTCACAAATTCTTCATATGAGAATAATGTATTATTATCTGACACCAGATCATTGATAAAATTTTCAATAAATTTACCCTTCGAAATCATCTTTCCATCCATTTTGATGTTTGGATTTAGCCGTATGGACTGGGCCAGAATATCGGTATTGTTTTCAACTTTCAACTTTTTTTTCAATTTTGAAAAATATACCAGAATATCATGCCAAAAGGGATTGACTTTTTTTGAAAAAAAAAACATTTTTTTTGTTTATAACTCAGCAGTAAATCTTTCCAAGGAGAGTACTTTTTAGGGGCTTGTTATTTATACAGCCGAACATTTTTACACTTTAACAAAAATAGTAAATATTAGGCATCTTAAGACCGCCATCATAGTGTCCGGACTTAACCACTGTTCTTTTAACTTTATCTGTTTTTTTTCCTTTCAATAAAAAACTGAAAAAATATATTTTTTTTTGAATCTCCTTCAAAACCCAATCTGGGGGGTAGAAAGTACATTCATAACTTTAACCAAAATGGGAAGTGCTAAAGTTTTAATCACAACAACCCTCCCAATATATACACATGGAAAAAAGTATTAACACAAAATTGAACTTGAAATTAAAAAAAAACCACTCTTTATATTTTTTTATATAATTTGCTAAAATAGAACTAGTTAAACATTATTCAAATATCACCTGAGTTTTATCAATAAATAACGACTCGATAAGTTAATATCTGCACATGCAGCTACTGTACCCGTAAACAGCAAAACAGATGTTTTTATCCTCATTGTTTTTAACACTTTACATAAACAAGTTTATAAAGTTATATGATTGCCACCTTGTAATGGGTCCTCGTAACTGCAGTAAGATGGCAGATTATCAGCATGAGAAAAGCAGGTATGTCGCTGTGACAACCGCAAGTAGTGTTGGTCATCACCATTCCACTATGAGAATAAGAATCAGGCAATAAACGATGTTCAAGACCTTCAAAGATCAAGAAGACCCCCTATACCATCTTCTAGGGAAAACCAAGCATAATGAAGGTTGGTCAGAAGGAAACCCATTGCATAAAATACAATCATAAAAAAGAGAGTGATTGGCATACAGGAGCTTTTTAACAAAAACTGTTCGAGATCGACTCATCACTACTGGTTATCGTGCGAAAAAACCATACCGAGGACCTTTGTCTACGAGCAGACACAAAGTTGATCGTTTCAAATGAAGTGTAGAGTTTGCCAAAGTTCGAAATTAGCACCGTGGATGAAGATTCATTGTTCCAATGGAATTCGGTTTATCTTTCTTGACCCGATCGTAGCCCGGATTTGAACCAGATCGAGCATATATGGACACTATTGGGCGTAAAGTGCGCGGAATGACATCCCACTTCAAACACGTCATGAAATAAAAAATACCCTTCATCAGAAATGATTGATACTACCATAAAAACAAATTAGTCAATTTATGGCAGGAATCAGAAGACGTTAAGACGCGGTTATCCGTTTGAATGGAGGCTGTGCACAAAGTACTAATTTCTTTGGCGTATAAAGACCAACCATGATGTGAACAATCATCTTAAGATTTTTTTTTCAAAGTCTGACATTGTAAAGTTCGACAACAGTAAAAGTTGTAAAATGTATTTTTTTGTAAAAAAAACCACTTTATTTTGTTATTAAAATTGTGGTTAAGTAAGTCATTTTTTTCATACATTTTTTTGTTCGTTGAAATGCCAATACTATCATTACTATGTTTTAATATTATTTTACACATATTTTATCATATTCCATCCAAAGAAAAGGGCTGATTTTTTCAAGTTTTAAAAAATCAAGGTGTTGCAATACTTTTTTTCGTGTGTATATGTTAGTTCTCTATAAGCCCAAGTATTTAAAGAAGTGACTTGATACTGTTTGCACCTATCCTTATTCAGGAATCTAATGTTCAGTAGTTGTTGTTTGTTGATGTGTATCATAAGTGTTACTCGTTTTTTATAAAGATTTGTCATCCCGTTTGATGTGTTTTACATCAGTAATTTTTTGGGGCCCTTTAAAGCTTTCTGTTCGGTGTGCGCAAAGGCTCCGTGTTGAAGATCGTTCATTCACTAAAGGTTAACTGGTTAAATCGTTCAAGGTTTCCTTTAGACTACACAATTTGTATTTTAATGATTTGATACTCTGCACGTCTTTCAACATAGGTAAACATATTTAGATATACATAAAACGTTCAGGGTATATACAGATGAAGTGTTTACTGAAAAAGCAATATGTACGGAAACTTCTCCATGCGACGTCATCAAAACATCATCTTTTTAAAATGAGCAAATACAATATGTTACAAGTATCCATTTCGTAAAAATATTAAAAGAAAAACATGGACTTATATCCATCTTATCAAAATATTTGAAGAAATGAAACAAAAGCTCTGCGATCTGACTTTAAACGATGCGAATTCAAGCATGGATGCAATTTGGGTACTCCTCACCAACCGTACAAGGGCTGTATAGCCAGTCAAGGTAGTTAAAAACTTCCATTTGTTGGTACTCCTCATTGCAGAATAATTGATGGTTTGGAGGTCAGTTCAGACCAATTTTTCTATGATTCCATATGAATTCAAAAAGTAAATCGTTGAAACCATATAGTAAATAATGATACATCTACAAAATAAACACCCAATGAAAACTGTTGTCTGAAGAATAAAGAAACGTAGGTTAACAAACTGTCAAAATTGGTGCAATTTATAATTAGATACCCTTACGTTACACATACTAATTACAAAATTGAAATTCTGCATTGCTGAGTGATGATTTTAACCGATTTTGTTTACAATTACAATTACATCACAGTTATGACACTGTAATAAAGATTTACGTACACCCAGGACTATTGTGATTTATAACGTGAACGGACTTTGTTAATCGTTCAGTTATATTGTATGTCTCAAGATACATTTTGTAAATCAGTTTTAATTGTTTGATTAGAAGTGGGTCAAAACCCGAAGTTCTTCTAATTATTTTTTAATTTGATATAAAAAGTTTGTCTACAAAAAATAATGTATCAATGATATCTGAGGGGGGGAAGGGGTTAGTTTAAACATATTTATTTATATATTTGCTGTTAGCTGTTATTGTCTTATTCTTTGTTAGCTGTTATTGGGCTTTTAGTTTTTGTTATCTGTTATTGTGGTAATGTATTTGCTGTTAACTGTTATTGAAAACTGGAATGTTAGCAAATTTTTTTGACAGTCAATATTCGGTATAAATTGAAGATCATTGGACATTGGGGTCTCCATATTCAGAGGATTCCATTAACATATACCCATCACAGAAGTGAGGTCCAGGACAAATCCAATTTTTATGAATGTGTATTTAGAACATGTAGAATTATCTTAATTTTTTGTATGAGAATAATGTTCCTTGTTTTCCATACTAACACAATTCTCAATATGACAGAAAGGTAAACATATGGCAAGGAATATCTGACAAGGATCTCAATTAAGGACTAGGTCCTAACAACCACTTAACCTTTTATATAATATGAAACATAGTCTGTGAAAAAAATTACAGAGCTAAGTCTAGCAGAACCAAACGCATTGTACAATGAAAATTCCAACCATGTACTTGGGTCCGAAGCTACACATAACTCATTTCAAACAAAGATTTATTTCGTTTCAAGCCATTGTTTCCCTACTAAACTATGAATTCTACTTACTAGTACACTTGGTACAATCAAAAACCTCAGCTGATAAAAAACTGTTCAAATAAGGCCTTTGAAAATAGTGGAATAAATTGATTTTAGAGTGTAAAAATTTGTTTGAAGTACTTGATAAATTGCATGCTTATAATTGGTGCTTTTGATTTTTCTACCCTATATACCACTTTGCCTCATAGTCTTATTAGGAAAAATCCACACATCTTATTAAATGGTCATTTAGAAAAAGTCAGAATATTCAAACTCTTTTTTATTAGCAACAAAGGGAGCCTCAGTCAATATATATAAATAATACACCAACGTTTCATGAGAACTGCTGATAGAATTTTTGAGTTTTTTTTGAAAACTAGAAAATACCATCTTTTTCTAATGAATAAAATCCCTTAACTCAATAACATAAAATCTTAAATTAATAAAAATCAAAAGGGAGTTTACAACAATAGATATAAACATTTCAGCAAAGTTTCAATTTAGAACTGCTGAAAACATTTTTGTGTTAATGACGTTAATGTCTGAAAACTGGAAGATCCCCCCTTTTTGATAAATAAAACCCGTTAACTCGGAAACGTAAAATCTAAAATTTATAAAAATTGAAAATGACCTCATGTTGATAGATATAAACAATTAACCAAAGATATAAACAATTAACCAAAATTCCTTGCTTTAAGAAAGCATTTTTGAAAATAAGATCTATCAGAAAACTGAAAAAAACACCAATTTTATTGAATAAAAACCCATTACCCAGAAACTTAAAATCTAAAACTTATATAAAAAAAGGGAGCTCACTTCAATAGATGTAAACAATTTACCAAAATTTAATGCAAATTGGTTAAAGAGTTTTTGAGTTAATTTCCGACATGTTGACAACACGCGGACAACAGTATACCATAAATACGTTCCGTAAACCAGCGTATAAAAAGTATTATAAAGTGATTTAAACACATTTAGATAAATAAATTAATACTAAAAACATAGTCATAGAAAATGGAATGCATTACAAAGGATTATATGATCTTATATCCGTAATAAGAAATACTGATTTTTCAATGACCGAATTATTTTAATATTTCATTTACTGTTATCTGTTTTTTGTCCATTTTAATTCCTTGTTATCTGTTATGAGCCAAATCAATTTGCTGTTTTGCTGTTATTGGGACCCCCCTTGCCCCCCCTCAATATCTTAAGACAACACAAAGGATCTAAATACTGCCATAGCCTTAGTGGCTATAACGTCTCCTTAACGAAATTTCAACAAAGAGTGGAAGAGCATTCCATAGCAAATAAAACGTTCGCAAAGTTGTAACAAAAACGACTAAGTCTATATATATATATGTGGTAAAAAAAACTTTTTGTTTCGACTTTTTGAAATATTCTCACAATTTATGAATAATAAAACTATCAAAATAAACGACCGTATCAATGATATTTTAAATCCACACGAAAGAGCTAACTACTGAGTTGGTCATATAGTCTAGGAAAAAATACCTCAAGCAAGTACACGTATTTGTAAATACACGTAAACTTTACCACAATCATAGTTTGGGATTTTAGGCAAGCTTCTCGTATACATAAGACCCATCAGTCAGAAAATTCGTGGTAGAAACATATCGTTAAAAACAACTCAAAATTATGGTGATTTAAATATATTATAATAAAATAACAGTCAAAACGCTTGTGATGGCGTCCATTGAACGTAGAAAAGATCATTTATTTTCAAATTTTGAATCCTCTTTCATGTTTATCATGATACAAAACGCAACCTATGGAATACCGTGTCAACTTGAGAATATAATCAATATGCAGGTCCTGTTGAAATGTTGCTACACAGAAGTTTAACGCTCATTCCATTCCATAAAACTTGAGGCGTTGTTCTCAACCAACCGTCATATTTAATTCCTAGATGTTAATCAAAATAATAGGCAAGCTTACCTGTTTGGAATTCATTCATAATTACATTTTTTGTAGTTGCTGAATTTGAGACTAGGTTTCAGTATTCATGCAAATATTATATCGGTACTGTGCGTCTTTTGCGCCTATATATAGTAGTTGTTTTCTTTTAGTTTCTTTGATCTTCGTGCCGTTCTAATAATCAAGTCATTTTACAGTTTGTTCTAATGGTATTCTGGTACATCATTGTCGTACGTACGGGAAGGTGGTAAGCAAACAAACAAACAAACATTTTAACCCCGCCATATTCGGCATATGCCTGTACCAGTTTAAGAGTACTGATAATTAAGTTGTTGCCGTTGCCAAGGACCAAAAAAAGTTTTGCCAAATACAGCTACGGTAATATATTCCTGAAGTAGAAAGGCCTTTATTTTCTTTTAAATTCTAAGTTTTGCAACATTGATTTAAGAATTATGACCATATCAATGATAACTCATTTTAATACAGAAGTGCTGACTACTAGGCTGGTGATACCACCGAGGAATAAAATCTCCAGCAGCAGTGGCATAGACCCAGTGGTTGTAAATAAACTCATCGTAGAGTAAGTGAGACTAATTCTTGTAATGCACGCATAAGTTTCGAATGGAAAAAAACAGGGTTAAGAGAAAAAAGTTCAATATTATAAATTTTTGCAAGAGGAAAAAGGTTAAGATTATGTGTACTTTGTATCTTTGGAATTTTTAGTATTTATTTCTGATATACACATCCCCTACAGTATATGAAGTGAAAATAAATCTAGACAGAGAAGCATCGTCACAATTTTTAAGTTTACAACTATTTAATTTTACTCACACAAAAAAAATTCAAACAGAGTATTTGACTTAAACATGGCTTTTCTTTTTTTTTCAATCTAAAAAAGGATACGTTTCATTAGCGTAACAGTATAAATATACATAAATCATGTATATACAACGATTAAGCGCGTTGGAGCATTACCATTATTTTCTTATTCGTCATGTCGCAAAAGTAAGACATATTTCTGATTGTTTTCAATTTCTAACATCTCCGTGAAACAAAATTCATTTTGTTCTAAATTGTGTTTACATGGATTCAGCATGCACACTTGAAAGACTTTTAAAATAACAATAATTAATATTCAACTGTTATTACTATATACAAACCTGTTGCAGAAATGTAGACATTAGGAATCCATGTAATAAGTATAAAAATTTCCCCCAACATTTTCTTTAGTTTATTTGTTTGAAGTGAAAAAGGAAGTTGATATTTTATGCACATCTGACCTTCGAAATAACACTCAACTAGCGAGTTTGATAATGTTCCGGCATAATACAATGCAGGGATTTCCGTGTTCTCGTATAAGTTTTCTTAAGTAAACTTTTTTTTAAATTTTCGACAGTTTACGGGATACCATCAGTTCGTGGTTTTGGAAACCCTGTTAAAAATTAAAACACCTGACTGTTTGGTTTTATAAATTAACACATGCCATTGGTAAAATCTTTTTGTTCTTACTGTGCTATAATATGGATAATGCTCAGCAAAGGTGTGCATTATTTAGCTCAGATATACTGTACTGTTCAAAGTTCTGTGATCTTTAGGGGACAGACCCTGGATTTTGAAAGATGCGTAATTTATCGAGTGTAGCTCCTTAAGACAGGAGCCAAACGAAAAAACAAACAAATAAAGGACATGTAACTTCAACATAAACGATAAAAAAAAATCTAACACTAAAACACAATTCGTCAAATAATGAAACAATTTAGGAATGAGCCTAAATTTAAAAAAAAAAATACTTACAAACGTTCAACTACATAAAAGCGTATTTCCCCCTTTCATTACCATCTAAGATACTTTCATAGGAGCCGTGGATTGCGGAATATTGTCCACATATTTTCAAAATGTTCACGAAAATTGATGACGTCATGTGTTATAACAGTTATTGACTAATCAAATCGGTATACATGATTTAATCTGCACGCTCATTTGCACATTTAATTTTTCATGTAAGTTGTCCGTATTATTATGACCCTGTTTATTTTTGTTCAATTTAAACTTTAGAATTTGAAATGATGTCAGTTGTGTTAGTACAATTAAAATTAATCAAAAGAATAATGTGTATGCATTACAGTTTTAGCATTACACATCTCATGGTCATAGAGATTATTTGGCTCTGATCGAAATGTCATGGTCTTTTGACATTGAAACAATTGCTTATGTCTAGAGTTAAAGTCTCTGTCAGTTAAAGTAGAACCGCTAATGATCAGTCAATTATATTTAGTATGCAGTTGTATCAGCAGTATACTTTTAAATGTAAGGTGAGGTATAGAACAGTTGTTCGCTATTTTATTTTGGGTTCATATTTATTATTGATGACACAGCATCTCTTAAAATAATATAACTTTGTTTTAAACTATTGAATATCATTGTTTAAGGAAATTGACAAAATGTCCAGACATGAATCTGAAATGTTAAGAATAAATCAAGATTTTATGACAACTGATATTGGATAGAAAAACCCCAAAAATTGTCAAATATAACTTTTGCCTTTAAAGAAAAAAAACACAATTGCTTCCGGAAACGAATTATTTGTTTTATCTACAAATAACTTTCATAAATCTAAAACGGAATGTGTTTCCTGTGAATACATTAAAGTCAAGTTCGATTTGAAAGGATTTAGCGTTAATTTGTCGTTATTAAGTTAAAAACTTCTAAGTATCAGAAAGTGACACTTAAGGCGTTGACCGTGCAATAACTTGAATACTAGTTGACGCAATCTTTCATAATTATTTATTATGTTGTTTCCTGTAACTATAGAAGTTCAGTTTGTTTATCTTTTTTATTGTTGTGCAATTGTACACTCTGTCCGTGTATTAACTTTAGAATGTTTCGACGAAATCTTTTCAAATTTAAAACTAATATTTCTTGGAACTAAATGAAGAAAAAGTTTGGTTTTCACAATTTCTAACTTTTCTCATTGTTAAATTGAAAATCTTTAAGAGTTTTCACTACTCTTGTTTTGACTTTTAGGCAGATATTCAGAATTCTCTAGGTTTATTCATCATGTTCATGAAGTCATCTGTAACATCTGTCTTTTTCTAATGTTTCATTTTAGTATATAAAAATGTTTTTCTGTTACAAATCATGATGTATTGTTTTATGTGTACATGTTATGCTGCCCATCAAGGGCCCTTGATTGGAATAATAAAATTTGTGTTCTTATTCTTATGTAGTGCTGAAATAAATTGAACCCGCTAGCCCCTGCTATCTTTTGATAATTTTGTTAAATATAGTATAAAAATATTGAACCTTATTTAATCCTTGTTGTTTGTTTTCATAGTTTTTGAAGGAAAGAAAGTTCTAATGTTTAATGTATGGAAATTGTAGCGAGAACATCCTTAAGTTCGACTTTTATTTTATTTTGTACCTTTATAAACATCATGTATAATATTTAAGATGTAAGATCTTAGTTACTTTTTTTTAAAAATATTTTGAGAAGCAAATAAACTCATCATAGATACCAGGATTGAAATATATGTATTTGTGTCAGACGCAAATTCACATGTATATTATGTATGATATCTCCGTTGGAGAGATTTTGTAAATGTATGTATAGATATGACTTAGATTTCATATAGTTATGTATATGTCGTGTACAAGTTGCAATTTTGTACAGGTTATAACGTGTACAAAAATATTGTACATGTTATAATTTGTACAATGCTAAAATACAAATTATAACATGTACAAAAGTACCTCGTACATGTTATAACCTGTACAAAATATTGCTTAAAAATGGTTTTAACCTATACAAAATTGGACGCTGACGATGCCCAACAAAACCTTGCCCACCACTCAATGATAGCTCTAGTCAAACATATTTAAAGTTGCATTTTGCAAAAAACATGTACCTGGTTTCTAATTAGTATCCCTTTATTTATCACACTTTAGTTCCAATTGTATAGCCGCTATGTTCATTCACATTCATCATCACGCCTTTTGTGATTTTCTCATCAGCAGGGCTGATTATTAGATTTAACTTGCATAATCCATACACAACATGGAAAGTGTATCATGTTGTCACAACCAATCATTTTTTATTATATATTTTTATATCATATTACAATATATATAATACTACATTTTTAACACAAGAGTCTTTAACACATCAAACACAACAGTAATACGTGTCACCATACAATTTAACACATAAAACACCGCAGTAATACCCCGCAACACGTGTAAACATACAACTTAACACATAAAACACAGCAGGAACACGTGTCACCATAAAATTTAACACATAACACACCGCACTAATACCCAGTGACACATGTAGCCATACAACGTTTTCACATAAAGCACAGCAGTTACACATATGTTACCGTACAATTAAACACATAAAACACTGCAATTATACCCAGTGACACATGTAACCATACAACTTAACACATAAAACACTGCAATAATACCCAGTGAACTAATAGAATGAACAATTGTAATCACGTATATACAGAAGTAAAGAGTAATGCATGTATAGTATAGTACCTTTAATGATGTGATTATGAGACGTTTTCATATGGATTAGTTTTACTCAATTGTTAGATGAAAAATATTCTTTTAGTTTAGTATGACAGAGTTAAGTATGACGTCCATTATCACTGTACTAGTATACAATTTTTAAGGGGTCAGCTGATGGACGCCTACAGGTGCGGGAGTTTCTCCCTACATTGAAGACCCATTGATGGCCTTCAGCTGTTGTCTGCTCTATGATCGGGTTGTTGTCGCTTTGACACATTACCCATTTCCTTTCTCAATTTAATTTAGTGTTCCTTTTTCTGGCACTTTTAAATTCTGAAAATTGCTCATTAACATCCCACTCCTGCGACAAAATAGCTTCAAGACAAACAACAACGAAATGTGTACATTTCAGATAACAACCAGATGCAAACTAATTGAATAGGGAATACAAGACGGTACATCCTTTAGAAATCAGGGTAGACATTTCGTCGCTTCTTAATGTAGAAAAACTAACATAGATCTGACTATTTTCTAAAACAAAAAATCGATTCAAAGTTTCAGATTCTGTCCTCTAGTATCAACATCAACAGAACAATACAAATCTTTCGTCTGTAAACTGGACGCCTAAACTTAACAATAATTTTTTTTTATACAAAACGCGAGAAAGACTAAACATCAGTTATTCGACTGAATATTTTTCCTAAGTTCTTAAGATCATTCTTTCAACATGGGAATATGGTCTTCATAAATATTGCGAAAAGGTATATATGACCCTTTATGCCTTTCCGATATAAATTCTTAAAATCATATTCACCTACAAACTCTTCGATACCAATCTTGATTTTGCAGTATTATTAGAACTTTTGTCTCATCATTACTATTACCAAATGCGGAATTGTACAGACCATTTTCTTCAAAAGTGGGCATCGTAGATACAAATTTCCTGTTTAATGTCAATGCATTAGTTGATCGCTACGATAAGTATGTGCGTCAGCTCAAAAGCAAACAAGCTCAATTTAGATATCAGGGTTACATTTTGTATTTACGCCAGACGTGCGTTTCGCCTACAAAAGACTCATCAGTGACGCTCGAATCTAAAACAAAGTTAAAAAGGTCAAATAAAGTACATAATGAGCATTGAGGACCTAAATTCATAAAATTTTGCCAAACACAGCTTAGGTAATCTTTTCCCTGATGTACAAAATGTATAAAAGCCTTAGTTTTTCAAAAATTCAAGTTTTGTAAACAGCTAATTTACAAACATGACCATATTCATGATGATGTTTGTAAGCACAGAATGGTGACTATTGGGCTGTTGATACCCTCGGGGAATTTTAACTCCACCAGCAGTGGCATCGACCCAGTAGCTGTAAATAAAAACATCATAAATATCATGATTAACTTTTGTATTTACGCCAGACGTCTACAAAAGACTCAACAGTGACGCTCAAATAAAAAAAAAGTTTAAAAAGGCAAAATAAAGTGCGAAGTTGAAGAGCATTGAGGACCAAAATTCCTAAACGTTTTGCCAAATACAGCTAAGGTTATATATACCCTGAGGTAGAAAAGCCTTAGTTTATTAAACAAGACTGCACACGCTGAAATGTCTCGCCTTCTTTACTAATCATTGATATTATGTTGATACACCTAAATATAAAGCTTTATTACAACTTTCACATAAACTCAACATTAACCAAGAAAATGAAACATTTATCAATTAACCAAGAAAACTAAACATTGATCAATGAACCATGAAAATGAGGTCAAGGTCAGATGAAGCATGTCAGGCAGATATGTACAGTTAACATATCTTCAATCCAACAAATATAGTTGACTGATTGCTTATAAATTAAGAAAAACAGACCAAAAAAAACCCCACTTAGCAATGGACCGTGAAAATGAGGTCAAGGTTGATTAAAACCTGCGTAACAAACATAGATCATAAAATATTTCCATACACCAAATATAGTTGTCCTAATGCATAAAGTGTAAGCAAAATAGACCAAAACTCAAAAATTTAACTTTGACCACTGAACCATGAAAATGAGGTCAAGGTCAGATGACACCTGTCAGCTAGACATGTACACCTTACAATCATTCGATACACCAAATATAGTACACCTATTGCATATAGTATAAGAGAAACAGACCAAAACACAAAAACTTAACTATAACCACTGAATCATGAAAATGAGGTCAAGGTCAGATGACACCTGCCAGTTGGACATGTACACCTAACAATCCTTCCATACACCAAATATACTAGCCCTATTGCTTATAGTATCTGAGATATGGACTTGACCACCAAAATTTAACCTTGTTCACTGATCCATGAAATGAGGTTGAGGTCAAGTGAAAACTGTCTGACAGGCATGAGGACCTTGCAAGGTACGCATATACCAAATACAGTTATCCAATTACTTATACTAAGAGAGAATTGAACATTACAAAAAATCTGAACTTTTTTTTCAAGTAGTCACTGAACCATGAAAATGAGGTCAAGGACATTGGACATAAGACTGACGGAAAGTTCGTAACATGAGGCATCTATATACAGAGTATGAAGCATCCAGGTCTCCCACCTTCTAAAATATAAAGCTTATAAGAAGTGAGCTAACGCCGCCGCCGCCGTAGCCGCCGCCGTCGCCGGATCACTATCCCTATGTCGAGCTTTCTGCAACAAAAGTTGCAGACTCGACAAAAAATCATTTGTTTTTTAACATCTAATTTATAAGTATGACCATATCAATTATAATTCATGTCAGCAAAGTGATGACTTCTGGGTTGCTGATACCCTCGGGGAAGTAAAACTCTACTAGCAGTGGCATTGACCAAGTGGTTGTAAATAAACTCATCATATATACCAGGAATACATTTTGTATTTACACCGGACGCGAGTTTCGTCTACAGAAGACTCTTCAGTGACGCTCGAATTCAAAAAGTAAAAAAGTTTTAATCTAGCGTCGTAATACAGTACATGATTTATAAGGCATGGAGATGTTATTGTTACAGATCAGCTCAATTATTTATAGTAAAGGATCCTACAAACTAATTAATGCAAGATACAGTCACAGAAAATAATTATTTATATATATATAAGTTATGAGCACAACTTACTGCAAAACAATATTTTAAAGAGAGCATATGGTACATCTAATTAAATACTACATCAAACTGAATTATTCATTTTTGATTCATGTTATCGTAAAGGAAAACACACCTTTTGCATTCTGTAAGATAAGTAAATGCTATAGGACAAAAGAGGTAAGTAGAACTATAATAACAATCATACTTTAACCGTACATTAACGATAATAGAAAGATACAGTAACAATCTAATTGATCATTTAAGAACCTCTGCGATGATTGGAAAGATGTGTGTTATTATCAAGTATCCTCTCCCTTGACACCATTTGCGAGTATGGTCTTGAGGAAATAATGATAGTCCGTCGGAAGGGGACGATAAATGGCTGACCCGTGTTAAGAGAGAGCCATATCTCTTGCACGTTAAAGACACCCTTTTAGATTTCGAAAAAGAGTAGGCTAATGCCGCTACAAGGCAGCACTCGCATCCGCAAAGTGGAAAGGGATTAATATAAGTTGCAAAACTTGTTTCCCAATCCACTATAAATAAATATGTTTAAACTAATTATCAAGTATATTAAACATTTACGTAAATTCGAAATAATTTTTTTCTTAAAAATGTAAATCTCCGATTCGACAAGCCTTTTTCTCTCTCCTATATAGCGTGTGCTTAGCCCAGAAGCAGTATTTTAATGGTTTCATATCTTTTGGTTGATCACGAAAGACATACTGAACTTTGGAGACGTGCACACTACGGATATAAATATTCATTCTTATCTTACGATAATTATATGTATATGTATATGTTAGATAAAGCTTAAAAGCTCTTATCTGTCTTACTATTCACAGTCTAAATTAACAATCATGGACAAACTAGATTCTTTGATTGTGGTAACCGGTATGGCATGTGTAATATGGACAAGGAATGCTACTGCATCGCCAGTTGAAGACGTACGGGTGTACACATCATATCCCGATCAGGTGTTAGAAACTATACTTGTTAAGTTTCAATCTATGGAACAAGAATTGAAAATGCTGAAATCTGAACTTAAATCCCAGAAGGAAACAAGTAAAACAAAACTCGGAGCTATGGCGGATGAACTGAATAGACAAACAATTCTCATTCAAAAACAAGATATTCAGATTCAGAGACTTAACAACGTGCTTGTTGGTAGTGACATTAAACCACATAAATCAATGTATAATAGATCACAGGAATATCCTAGTCAACACCAATCTAAACCTCTGCGGGACAGGAGGAATACCGACGAGTTTATTTCTAAAAAGGAAAGACAGACTCAAAAGCGTCTGTTAGGTATCGTTATCTACAATATTTAACCCATCAACAACTTTTTGTTCAAATATAATACTTACATAAAATATTTGTTATAATATATAATGATAAGGTCACTGTGTCTAAACCACACCGGAAAAACTTGTTCGGACTCGATGGTATCGAACATCCGGCACAATGACGGAACATCAATAGACAGAAGAAAGATATGTTTCTCCATATTTTCTTAATTTTTTTATTATATCGAAGAATATATATACATATACAACTATTTTCTATTGTGATATGCAATATTTTCTATGACCGTTTTATATTAAAAATGCATGTCAAAATGACGAATTGAGTGAACATTGCCTCGAAATTGTTTAATTTCTCGTTAAATTTTTCACATTATACAGAAAGAAAGGTACGGGAAGATAGATACTGACACGGAGATTGCAAAACTAATCATTATGAGCATCTCAATACTTGTATTTCTGCGGAACAAAAGAAATGGGTCATGTCAAATTAGAATACACCGGTTTTGTCATTGTTGTTTACTACACAATAACCCGGTTTCGTCTATATATATCATTCGGTTTTTTATATTTTTTTAAAACCAACAATTTATGAAAAGCAACATAAACACGGATTTGAACATTGTCACTCGAAAGAATTTAAATATATATGACGCCCTTCAAGCAAAAACAAACCTTATCGCATTTGACGTCGTTATCGGTAGTCAACGCTAGAATGTAAAGTACAACACACCGATAAATTGCACGTTGAAATTGAGATATTTTTCTAAACATAGCGTTATCCATTCGAATTGAAAAGTATATTCTTAGAGTACATTACTTCTATATGAAATATGGAAAATGTGTTTAAACTTGAAATTAGAGTTAAACTTTACGGTCTTAAAAAATCGAAACACACAATTGATATGTGATTTTATCGTACAATCGGATGGACACCTTTATAAGTACTCTAATTATTCTATGTATGTAATATTTTCTATGATCGTTAAAAATAAATCTTTGACGTTAAGACAAATGTATATATGCATGCATAATCGACATAGAAAATGAATGTTTATTTGAAGAAAAGGATTGCAACTACCAAGCATCAAAATGTTGGGTCTGGGGCGTGCAATCTATACGCCTTCTAGATTCGCCACTTATCTTATAAAGTGTTTACCGAATTAAAATATTGTTAGAAATAAGAAAACAGGGACACCGGCGAAATAGGATTGTGTGAGTTTGATTATGTTTATTTTAAACATTATCATTGATATATTTTAACAAGCGACACTAAGTGATTCGAATTCATAGCGTTTTGAACTATTTGTATAAAGCTGCATATGTCAAAAGTTAGGTGGTTTGACTGTAAATATACAAGTATGGAACACAGATCTAGCGACCCCCCCCCCCCTATTTGCCATATGTCCATTGCCCTTGCTCTTGACCTCATTTCTATATTATTTTCCTTTGGCCACATGACGATCCATGTGACCGTGAACTTATTTCCTTCATTGATTGGTAAATGTTTAGGGTTTTGTGTTGTTGGTATAAATAATAAGAATGGGTCCATGTCCGCCTGGCAGGATCCATTAGACCTCGACTTAAATGGTTCCATAAACAACTGGTTACGTTTCTGTGACCATTTTTTTTTTATCTTACAGACCTTCATTATAAATTGAATTGCGATCCTTCAAGCATTTGTGACATGTCTGTGCGTACACTTAAATATAAATAATATGTCTTATTATTCTTTTATTGAAAAAAAAAACCCGCCAGTGAAGTTGTTTGCTATGTCCGACGAGTTATCCGGTTCGTGAAATTTGAAATTTTCAGTTGTTACAATTTTTTTTAAATTCAAGTACGGTGTAATTTTACTGTGACCCCGCTTGTCAACCAAAATGGCCGTCATGGCTAAGAAATAAACAAAAAGGGGGGGGGGCATGCAAGTGCATGATGTCAATTATTTAAAAACAGCCGTAGAAATATAGACAATTCGAAAGGGCAAATGACAAGTTTGAAGTTCTTTTTATCAATTTCTATCTATTATTTTCAAACATATATATAAAAGTCTTATAGCAAAATTGACTTAGGAAGTCAAGAAAATATACAAATAAATCGACATGGCCAATATCCTAATTAAACTTATTGACCTTTGAGTTTTTTCCCCATTTCATTGCGTTTTTACACGCCCATCACAATTTTGACAGGACCTATTATAGTATACATCCGTCCGTCCATCCCTCTGTCCTTCCATCCATCCGTCAGTTCCTCCATCTATCAGTCATTCTGTATGTCCGTCCGTCCGTCTATCTATCCGTTTATTCTTCTGTCCAGCGTAAACATGTCGCACCGTAACTTGAGAACAGCTTATCTAGTTTTCATGAAACTTAACAAAGTTATTTCTTTAAATGGTTTGACGATCTGTAAACCTTTTAGTGAAAATCAAATTAAATATTTTTGAGTTACAGGACTTTGTAAGTAAAACAGGAGCTGTGTTTTTTTAACATGTCGTGCCATATCTCAAGGTGTAATACCACCAAATCATGGTACGTCACATCCGGTTGTATACGAAAGTAGGCCTAAAAAAATATTCCCTTGAATTTGACAGTTGTAGAAAATTAACCCTGCATTTCAATGCACTTAAATTTTTCTGAGTCATAAACATGTATGTTGGTTGTCTGAAAGCATCATTCTTTTTCTATTTGCTGGTCTTATACAATATTTTGGAACGTTAAGGTTAAATAGTTACCAAAGCAGGTAACCAGTAAATAACAGTGTAAAAATTGGGTTGTTTACTTCCGGTGCTTGTTACTTTCATATATGCAATGAAATGTAGTTTGAAATTTTCACTGTAGCACTGGAAAGGATTAAACTTTATACATGCAAAGTATTTCTTTGGTTGAAATAAAGGTAAATACTGTACATTTTTTTTAAAAGTGCCAATTTAACAAAGACTTTTAGGGAATAAACTGTTATCACAGAGATATGTCTCGCCTTTTTGTAATTTTGGCAATGAATTGTGCCAATTAATGCTAATACAATTGCAAACCAAATATCAATGACCTACCACAAGTGGATCCCCATAAATTGACCTCATCACAAACTAATACATGTAATGTAAGCAAACCAATCAAAGTCAATAGACCATGACTGAGGGGGCGGAGCCAAATAATCTCCATGGCAATGAGATGTGACAATGCTAATACATCTGCATACACATTATCATTGATGTACCACAAGTGGATCTCCATAAACTGACCTAATCACAAACTATTACATGTAAAGTAAGCAAACCATTCAAAGTCAATAGACCATGACTGAGGGGGCGGAACCAAAAAATCTCCATGGAAATGAGATGTGGCAATGGTAATACATCTGCATACCAATTATCATTGACGTACCACAAGTGGATCTCCATAAACTGACCTAATCACAAACTAATATATGTAAAGTAGGCAAACCATTCAAAGTCAATATACCATGACTGAGGGGGCGGAGCCAAATAATCTCCATGGCAATGAAATGTGGCAATGGTAATACATCTGCATACCAATTATCATTGACATACCACTAGTGGTTCCCCATAAAACTGAGCTAATCACAAACTAATACATTGTTGACGCCGTCGCCGTCGCCGACGCCGGAAACAGCATACCTATGTCTCGCTTTTTGACTCCGTCAAGGCGAGACAAAAATCGATGGTGGTATTACACCTCAAAACGATTTATCATTATTGCATCTTCTTTTACAACCTTCATAGTAATGCTTTACTTCTGCATACCATTTGGTGATGTTTTAAATTTTGTTTATTAAGCGTAATTTGTAAAAACAAAAAGGGGGTGTCACATATTGCGATGTAACTCAAAACCTTTATAAAAAAATATCATAATGTTAATGTTAAATAGAATAATCATATATCAGTGTTTGCCATTGAGTATTTATATTCCATTTAAAATTAGTTTGAAGATCAGTGAAATAACGGATACGCCTTTCATTAGGAAAATGTGTATTACTATAATTACCTATGTATATAAATTTATACACGCCAAAAAAATGCAAGTTTACTTTATAATATATACTTTTAAATTCTTTCGAGAGACAATGTTCAAATCCGTGTTAATGTTGCTTTTCATAAATTGTTGGTTTTAAAAAAATATAAAAAAACCGAATGATATATATAGACGAAACCGGGATATTGTGTAGTAAACAACAATTACAAAACCGGTGTATTCTAATTTGACATGACCCATTTCTTTCGTTCCACAGATATAAAAGTATGGAGAAGCTCATAATGACAAGTTTTTCTCCGTGTTAGTATCTATCTTCCCGTACCTTTCTTTCCGTATAATGTGAAAAATTTAACGAGAAATTAAACAATTTCGAGGCAAGGTTCACTTAATTCGTCATTTTGACATGCATTTTTACTTATTTCTTCGTTAATATAGAACGGTTGTAGAAAATATAGCATATCACAATAGAAAATAGTTGTATATGTATATATATTCTTCGATATCATTACAAAATAAGAAAATAAGGAGAAACCTATCTTTCTTCTGTCTATCAATGTTCCTTCATTGTGCCGGATGTTCGATACCATCGAGTCCGAACAAATTTTGCCGGTGTGGTTTAGGTGTCAGAACACCAATTAAAAGTCACTCTCTGTTCAACCAAATTTTGCAATTTTCATAGCTTTCTAAATTTTTTATCTTAAATTTAACCTCCTACAAACCAGGTATGTCCTGAATCGTACAGGTATCACCTTTCCTCATGCCAAATTTCGACATACCTTTAAAGCCATATAAGAAAGAAGAGACCTTCCGAATAGATGTACCACTAAAAATAACCCCTGGTTTTCTTGAAATCTTAAATTAGTATACTATGGAGCGCATTAATCCTCAATTTTTAATTTCAACTCATACACAAGTAAATTTGGGCTCAAAATGGTCCTAATATATTTCTCTTTCACCAAAAGTTTCATTTCTGCAAATTTGTTGGGTAGTTTAAGTAAACGATGACATCAAATGCACTATTTTTTGTCCCGAGTAGGCCTACTTTTACATACGTTCTAAATTTGAAGGAGTAATTGGTGGTCTGACACCTTTATACACAGTGACGGTTATGACTTCGATAAGGTAATAAGAATAAAGCCTAAGATAAAATGAGATTTGAAAAATATAATGTAGGGTAAATACTTGCCCCTTTTAGTTTTCCACGGGAAACTAAAGCATGTACATGGAATTGCAAAACAACTTAATGAAAAAAGTTAATAAAAAATGTATGCACACAATAAAAACTAACTTAGAAAACAATCAATAGGTGCTCACAATAATGATTGATAATCATTTAAGATAAACAATTTAAAAGAAACAGATTTCTATTTTAAACAGAGAATATTTTAGAAAATAGAGAAAATCTGAATGGCCAGACCAAAAACAAAATCATCTCACTTACATACGGTAATGACATTTGTCAGTGTAACAAGCTTAAGAGTCTGCATTTATGCCGTTAATAATGTACAGTAAAATAATTCATGTTATATTTACCACTATACGACATACCGGGCTTCATGTGTTTTATCTATAGATGTAAAATTTCGCATATAATGTACTAGATGATTTGATTTCTAAATTCCACCGGAATAGGAGAACAACCAGTCTTGTGCTATCACTCAAGGTACAAGGGATGTACATGGGTGATTTAGTGGAATTTTATGAAAAAGTCCATACAACCTGAGCACGGGAAACTGTACACGAACATCGTAACAGTTATAAATATAACAATAATACTTTCAAAGAAATAAAATATTCTGAGAATAGTAGTACTTATGTATAGAATAAACGTAAATATCGTTTAAAAATGTTCAGCAACTTTGTTTTATCAAAAACAACAATAGTTTACCGCTGTTAGAAAGTCATAAATCGAATGAAAGAGGCATATTCGGAATAATCAAGATTTAAATTTTCTCAAAACCGGTTCTAAAATTTTTCTAAAAACTATATGTTATTCCTCATGAAATTTTCATTTTATTGGCATTATATGTATAAGAGGTCACTGAATTCGCTTTCTGAATATGAATAAAATTAATAAAACGAAGAGTTTAGTGAAAATAACCACTTGTGGATCAGGATCTTCTGGCCCTTTTGATTTGAATCATCTGAGATCACCCCCAGTTGTTGTGTACTATCATTTGTCTGTATGTCTTTCTCTTTTTTAACCATGGCGTCGTTAGTTTATTTTCGATCAATGCGTTTGGCTATCCCTCTGGTATCTTTCGCCCCTTTTTTGAAGAAAATTTCTTGGACACGTTTTTGAGAAAGACAATTTAAAGTCATTTTTTTGAATATTTTAACATTTACAATGTACCTGCTTCCTATACATTACTACTTAATTTTACAACTTATTAAATTTGCTATACTAAATTAAAATCCCGGTAGCTTTGATAACTATACATCCGAAGTTATCAAAGGTAATTTTTCAATAGTTATATTCATTGTGCACTTGTTTGCAAAATTTATAAAAATCCGTGCGATTGCACATTCACGTACATGTTACCTTAATTGCAAATTTCGTATGATTACCCGGTAGACGTAAACAGAAAAAGATGTGTTATATCCCTGGTTTAGTTAGATTAAACTACACACATTTTCACACTGAAATCTATACCTATATACAATGCTTAAAAAATCATACAAAGTTTGATTGACATGATATCAAACGTAAAATAACAAAAAATACCGACCTCGGAGAAAACATTAAAACGGAATGTCTCTAACGAAATGCCAAAATCAAAAGCGCAAACACATCAAACGAATGGATTTCAACTGTCATATTCCTGACTTTGTATGGTAATTTTCTTATTATAATTGTAATCACTATTAACACAAACAAATGTGTCAACAAAGGAACACAAAAAGGCATATGGACAAAATGATGTTGTTACTGCTCACACACATTTATCAGCAGAAATTAGAAAAGGGGTAAAGCAGTCATTCAATAGGAAATGGAAGTGTAACGGTAGAAAGGTGATAAAAATGTACGGGCTCTAACATAATGAATCTTTCTTGAGTGTTTACTCAGTCCAGCTATGGGAGCAATTATACAAATAAGACCATCTCTAACACTTAAATTGTTTTATAGGTATTACTTCCACAACGAGCCCGATAACATCTCCTATAGCATTTT
>CM034351.1:103038067-103055567 GCA_019925275.1 Mytilus edulis | reverse complement strand
GTAGAAACCCAGTATAGTAAACAAAGTTATTGAAATTTCTGAGTGAATATTTGAAAACACAGCCGATGACGAGGACGACGACGAAATGTAGGATCGCTATGTCTCTCTTTTTCGACTTAAGTCGAAGGCGCGACAATAATATACCAAATACCAATCTACAGGTCAACACAGACATCAATAGGACCGCAGCGGTATATATTTGTATATGCAATATGGCGATGTGTAACTCGGTATAGAGAAATGTATTCGAACCCACAAAAAAAACTACAATACAAATAATGACGAAAGAGAACAAGGTGAAAAGTTAAACTTTCTTTCAGATACAACACTAAAACATGGTAACGAAAGAAGTTCGAATCGCCTTAACGAATCAAAAACTAAAATCCGGTTCCTCAATATTGGAACCATTTATTTTTCAATTCTCGAAATACGGGTATATTATCAGGAAACAATTTACACAAAACGAATATGACAGACATGACCCAACAACAGCCAGTGATTTAGAAACTCCTTACTTGTGAAAGTGAGATAGAGAATGTGACAGATGAGAACATGTTTAAGAGCGCTCAACCCTCCACATAACCTGTGACAGTGGTGTTATAGCACAGCACAGGTAGGTACCCACTATATACATCAGTTGATAAAGCTGAACTCATCAGATCAATACCAAGCAGAAAAAATCTTAAAAAAAACACACGTACGTGCCCGGATATGTATACATTCCAAGCAATAAAAAAGACATAGAGTATTTTGTAATAAACTACACTTTTAAGATACACTTGTTTTAATTGACACGGATCCATTAATCATTTGTTTTAAGGAAACTTTACCAGGAAAAATAAATTGAAAAAAGACTGATTTTTTTTATTTTACTGTAGAATAGAGATAAATATAAAGTATCTGAATTTTAGCCTTCGTATAATGGAAATTTTGATGTCGAAAATTGAAAATATCTAGCAGTGCCAATCGGTTGGTCATAACGCGGAATAAACGTTTTTGTGTATTACAGTAACTGCGTTTTCGCTAAGGGTAGATATATATAGGGAAAACGGTACTATTTATTCTGCCATAGGCGACAATACTAACATTTTCTAAATTTACCAGTTTTTATTATAAAAAACTGGATAAAACAGTTATGTGTGGTGATAGTACTTTATTACAGTATTCTAAAAATTGAAGCCAAATAGTATCATGACCAATTTCCAACGGAGCTGGTTTATGTTATCCATGCCCACCGTCATTTTGCACCAAATTTATAAAATTTTGGAAGCCTTTTCGAAAAATTCTCTAGAAAATATTTCAATAGGTTTTAAAATTTATATTGTAAATTTACACACTGTAGTTATTCATAAATAAGAAAAAAAAATATATTGTACCCTTACATCCAATCACAGCGCTTCTAATTTGACTTCCTTCACCTTGCGTACACAAAAGGCCAACTTAATGCTGGGAAAATGTAATACTACCGTTTTCCCTATATATATATTGTAATACTGGTTGACGATAATAGGACGTCATAATTCTTATATGATTTGCATATTAGGAAATACGTTGATATGATCGGTCGAGAGGACTTCCGGTAGTTGACCTTGACGTTGGTTATTTATATGATATATAGATGAATTTCATCGAACTTCTACTCGTAACCAATGTAAACAAGATGGAGGCGATACTAACACCAACGTTAACAAAATTTATTTTCACTGCACGTTTTTCGTTTAATAATATAATACACAAAAACATTCGTTGGAATGATAATAAGAATTTTTTTACTTTTAATCAGATAGCAAATTTCATTGGAGTACATATTTTTGCGTTTACCAACACATATATTCATGCGCCAGGTCTATTCAATGACATACATTTACAATTTACGTGTGATATAGGTAACGAGTGTGAAAAAATAAATTCTATATCTCCAATTTTAAGGAATTATAAGGATTAAGCGCCTTTTTAAAGGAAGTTATTGGTGTATTAACTCGACCAATTTCTCACAAACAAATAAAAGTCCGAAATCACAATTACTCCCCCGTTTCGTCGATTGTTTATTCGTCGAACAACTTCTGTTCACTTCCCTATTGGATGTGTTTTGAAAGGATTGCTTTTGCAAGTTTTCAATGTTACAATTATCAAAAGTTCGTTAGAGTCCAATAACTGCCGTAGAAGATATCAAATCAAAATTAAGTTACTCTATGGTGAACTAAATATGATGGCATACAATCTTATAAACATATTTTAGCTTTCTGTAAAGGTAGTTGATTTAAAACAAGGTGTCAATATTATAAAACTCTTTAATGTTTTAAATCGCATCACTCCCGTCAAATTTTTAAAATCAAATTAAAGCTGACGTTGTTCAGGGTAAAAAAATATGACGCCACTAAAGCCTATCAAATACGAAAGATTTATGTCAAATGGTCATTCAGCATTGATGTGAATGGACAGCCGCTATACCAATACCCCCGTAGCATAAGTACAGAGAGGATCAACACGGAAATACGTTGTTTTTAAAAACCCTGACTGTAGTAAATTTAAGATGCAACACTTTCAAAGGACGAAACATGCATACATACATACATCACATCATGACAATTATCGTTGAAATACATTCCGTACGGCTTAAAAAACAAATCATATATGTATGATTGATTGATCGATTTTAAATTATTAATATTTGCTCCATGCGCATCAGTGCAAACAGGCTGTATACTGCGACGATTTTTAAAATTTGTATCATATGTTTCGAACAGCGGTTAGCTACTGTTTCCTATATTTTCTTCACAAAAATTATTTATTTTACTAATTTTATTTCCCAATGAAACAGTTTAACAAAAATATCGAACTTCAAGGCAAATTAAAAACGGGAAAGTCAATTAATGAAGGTTAATAAGAATGACATGTATGCTATAAATAAAATCTTGTTAAATATAAAATAGGGATACCCGGGATATATCAAAACAAACGTGTTGGGAATTCCACACAGTTGGTTGACAAACTCGAACGATATCAATCAACGGAACAACTGAAAAACATCTGTTATATTCTTGAACTGGTACAAGATTTTCCACGGGGGGTCAACTTCCTATTATTGGGTATACATGGATGTGCCAAAAATATGGGTCATAATTTTGCGAGATTTTATATAAGAATGACCCTCTTTTAAATGACACCCTATATTTAAATGCATTTACGTTTGATGTTCTGTATATTGATTTGGGGTATGATCTACATATCATATATAAATATGCTTAATTGAGAATCTTACATTATACAATATATGTGCAACAAACGATGTCAATTTATATATAAAACTTAAGGGTAGCTGGTATATTTATGAATTATGAGTGATGATGAGTAAGTGCTTATATAAGCATGGGTCATATTTTGAATATATTGTATATAAGTAAAGGTCATTCTTTCTTAAATTTTTATATAACTATAGGTATTGAATTTCAGTGAATGTTATATTAAAATGGGTACGTTTTTTAGGCAAAAATGGCACACCCCTACCTAAAAAATATCGAAGTTACCCCCCCCCCTCGTGAGATTTTCGAAGAAGTCAATGAGCTTAACTTGGTTTTGTAGCTAGCTAAAACTCCCACGTGTATGACTGATGAAACATGTATAACTTTAGAGGGAAAACGATGACGTAGAAGTGAATTAATTCTATATCGCAGTAAAGATTTAAAGAATTAATTGTCTCATTTGAAATACCGTAGATTTTCATTAAGAGTAAACGAAGACCAAAACATTTTGATAACACAGGATCCCAGATGACAGTTGATACCTGTATGGACTTTATTTCACACAAAAAAAACCGATGACGCAGAAGTGAATTAATTCTAAAATCAAAGTAAAGATTTAAAGAATGAAAAGGCTCAACTTAAATTCCGTAAATTTCAATAAGAAGTAAACGAAATCAACACATTTTGATTTTGCATGATCCCAGATAACATGCATGTCCCCACGGACAATATAAATCATGTGATGCTCCCTGACAATCAATGATCAATATAAACTAGAGGCTCTCAAGAACCTGTATCGCTTACCTGATTCTTCTTGGGTTTTTGAAATCATATAAAAAAAGATGAAATTTGGCAATAAGTAACAACACTTGGCCAGCACCTCATTGAGAAAGGAACATTTATGCTATGTTTGCTTTCATTCCATTTAGTTGTTCTCTAAAAGAAGCCATTTAATGTATGTATTTCCTATAGGATCCTATGTTAGATCAAGTCCTCTGCTAGCGCTGGAAGCCATCTTGGGTGATGGATTGGATATAAAGTAACAGCACTTGGTCAGCATGTCATAAGGAAATTCATGCTATGTTTGGTTTCATTTCATTCAGTGGTTCTCTAATAGAAGTTATTTGTATGTGCATTTCCAATAGGGTCCTATGTTAAACAAAGTACCCCACTGGCTGCCATCTTGGATGCTGGATTGGCTACAAAGTAACATCACTTGGTCAGCACCCCAAAAGGAACATTCATGCCATGTTTGATTTCATTCCATTCAGTAGTTCTCTACAATAAGTCATTTGTATGCATTTCCCATAGGGTCCTATATTAAACCAGGTCCCCCGCTGACGGCCATCTTGGATGATCGTGGATCGGCTACAAAGTAACAACACTGGGTCAGCACCTCATAAGGAACATTCATGCCGTGTTTGGTTTCATTCCATTGAGTATTTCTCTAAAAGAAGTCATTTGTATGTGTTCCAGACCATATGAGTATTTGGACCATACGCATTCACTTCCAGACGGTATCATAGCTTTTTTGCATTTGCTAGTCTTGGTAGTGCAGGATCCTTTTCATTTACACCTTCTGTTTGCGAGTGGAAAGCTAGCCTCTTTGTAGCCGCTTACAGTGATATTGTGGTCAAGGTCCATTCCGATGTGTCTACGGTGTTTTTAAGAAGCTCTAGATCTCAAATATCGTAACATGAAAGCAATACATCATATTCACAAGACTTAAATAAACTATGTTAATTTTCAGTAACTTCTTGTGTATCAGTTCATTTAGAAATTATGGATTTATTTTTTTAAAGTCCACATATTGCTATGCACCAGGGATGGGGTAATCATAATCTGTAATCGTAATCGATTGTAATTGATTACATTTTTTCAAGTAATCGACAGTAATCTGTAATCGAAGACATTTTCGATTACATGTAATCGTAATTTAATCGATTACAGCAAAAATTTGGATGTAATCATCGATTACTTTTCGATTACATTTCGATTACTTTAGTAATAGAATTTGATGAAAAATAACCTATTTCAGAGGAAAATATGTATGACTTTGTAGAACAGATAAAAAATTATGCATCAACAATACTTAAAGAGTTAAGCAACTGCCTTATTTCTATCTATTGTCTCAAGTTGCATTATGAGTAACCAGATCCCCTACCTAAATTTACTTTTGAAACAAATGGATGTATGTGCTTGTCAATAACTCAAGAGCTTTAATATTTAAATAATAAAATAGATTTGAAATAATAAAATAGATCTTAAATAAGAAATGTGTCTGTCTTTCTTCAAGTTCTATACTACATTTTTTAAAAGTAGTAAGCTTATTTGTATTAAATTTTCTGAAAACAACATTTTCAATCAGAGTTGAAATTACAATAACAATAGATAAACAGTTGATTTCTTAAATGTTATATATGATATACATGTACATAAATTAAATTAAAAGAGAACATAAAATCCTTTTAACAATAAACCAATGGCAATATGCATACATGGCATAGCAATTCTTTTTAGAAACAGATACATGTATTCCTTTAACACTATAAATACATTTTGTATATAATTTGATTGGTGAAGTTAACAAATCTTAATAACACACTTGCTTTTACTAATGAGATGATCAAAGTCTTCTAATCATTAACAAACATACTTTGTTTTTATTTCAATTATCTTATGTCTAATTAAGAAGGAAATTTACAATATTTAGCCCCAGGTTATAAATTGTACTCCAGTGTCAGTAAAATAATCTGTAATTAGGGTGGTTATCCAAACAAAAGGTTTAAATCATGCATGTTATTATAAAAATGAATTTTGATCTTAAAAATTAGCTGAACTAATTTTAAAATTATTCTACTTTTTATGTTTCTTTTTTTAAACATTATAATTAACTATGCTAAAAAAAATTAAAAATTAAAGATTAAAAACAATGAAGCTAACGTGAGTCAGTAAGAAAGCTAAATTTTTGAAAAACAATTAGTTATGAATAAGTTATTATTGCAATGCGATGACATCTTTCATTTATGTTGAAAGTCAAAATTTCAAGATTTTTTTAAATATTTCTAATCTTCATCAAGAGACAGCTTTTAACTTATAATTTAGAAACAATGCTTTGAATGATGCATTTTGTAAAGATCTTAATTTTCACTATAATTACAAATGTTGAGCAACATAATTGTGTTTTACTCATGTTATTTTTTGTTGAAATGTTGAAGTATATAATCGACAGTAATCGAAAAGTAATGTAATTACTTTTGATAAAGTAATCGATTGTAATCGATTACATACTAAAATTTGAGTAATCGATTATTAATCGATTGCACAAAAATCCTTCATGTAATCGATTATTAATCGATTACTTTTGTAAGTCATCGTGCCCATCCCTGCTATGCACTCGTAATTACAAATCGGTAATGACCATCGGTATAAAAGAGGGACGAAATATACCAAAGGGACAGTCAAACTGACAAAGCCATGGCTTTATTATAGTTTCGACAGGTAAGTAACATTAACTACTTGAATTTTCGAGATCTAAGTTAAATTTAGCTAATATTTTTATTATATAAATATAATAATAAAACTAACAATATGATAGCGTCTTTTTAATGAACGGTCATACCATATGAAGAGTTTAGAAGTATTCAAAGTAAATTGTAACAGTTTTAGTTACACCCACCATACGTGTACGGTCGGACCATACGCGTATGGTCTGACCATATGAGTATATACCCATATGGTCATGACCATATACACGTATGGTCCAAATACTCATATGGTCCGAAACATATGTATTTCCCATATGGTTTAACTTGGATGATGGATCGGCTACAAAGTAACAACACTTGGTCAGCACCTCATAAGGAACATTCATGCCATGCTTGGTTTCATTCCATTCAATGGTTCTTTAGGAGAAGTTCAAAATATAAATGATTAACGACGACGATGGACGACGCCGGACGTCGACGGACGACGCCGGACGACGGACGCCAAATGATGAGAAAAGCTCACTTAGCCTTTCGGGCCAGGTAAGCTAAATAAGAAGTATTTGTCTATTTTTTTTAAACACAAACAATTTGTTATGTATTTTAACCTTTTTGTTAGTCGAATCAACGTTTTAAATTCAAAAGCAGTAAACACAATAGCAGATTGTTTTATGAAATATTTATCAGTTTATTTCTAAAAGGTATTGATGTAGATTTTTTACAATGAATAAAAGAGAAGAATTGCGGAGGTAACATATATAAATGAAAATCTTGTTCAATCGTTGACTACAGACACCATTACTGGTGTGCTTCATTAAATGCAACAAAAATACTAGATGTTTAACAATGTCTTACATCTTATGAAGATATTGCACTTAGGGTTTCTAGTAGCAAAAAATAAGTCTTCATTAATGACATCTTCAAAATGCAATAAGAAAATGGATAATGGATGTCCATCTATGTCACAAAATCAACATGGGTATAGCAAAAAAGACAACAACAAAAGATTGAATAAAATTGAAAAGCCTGACTTTCATCTTAACAACAGAACGCGTTATTTCTCTAAATTATATTGCTTCACACGCTAGTGGTAAAGATCTGTCAGATGATATGTAGCTTCAACTACTTTAAAGCCGAAATTTTCGTGGATTTAATTTCAGTTATTTCGTGGGAAGAATATATCCACGAAATTAAAACCTCCACGAAAATTTAACCTATATCTTATATCACTTCTAATTACTGGAAACCTCACTTAGAAACAGAACCACGAAAAGCTAACCAAACAAACATTAAAATTTCTACAGTACATATAACGTATTCCAGTCATATGTATTAGGACGGACATTTACCTATAATGCTATAATGTACACGAGCCCTAATTTCTGTGTTATTTGGTTGGTTTCATGAGGGGAGATGTCTCATTGAAAAACATACCTTATTTTCTTATTCTTTTATTGGTAATACGTACATTTGCAGACATGACAATATGACCAACATTTCCTATGACTGTAGCATTCAACAGTATTGTGTATTCAAAACATTTAAAAAGGGGGTTGTTTTTAGGGACTAAATACCTATGAAAGAGTTCAGAAATAATTTCACCTCTTCAAGAATTACATCTCATGTATGTGTCTAGAGTTATAACGTTAGGCATGACGTTAATCATCAAATTAGAGGCAAATCCATTCTGATAAAAGTAACCTTGGAATTGTTTGAACAAACAGGTAGAGAATCTTATTATTAAATTTAAAATGTTTACATGACCAGTTATGTTCCTTTGTTGCAATTGTTGACAGAAGATTGACCGACAATAAAGGCGTAAGAAAGAGGCACTTTCCCTCAAAACCCAAATTGTACGGAATGCCCCTTTGTATGCTTCAAAATATATAAATTTTAATTATGCTTCTTGTTTAGATATGTAATATGCAGACGTACATTGGGGATTATAGTTAAAGGGATAACAATCATTGAGAACTGAGGTATGAATAATATATTTACAATCACTTTGCTTAAAAGTTTGTAATTGGAAAATACACAATACATTTGCAAATCAGTCTTATCAAGTTACGACCGTGTCAGTGTCAGTATCATTAGTCGAGTAAAATAGTTTCAATGGAAACACCACATTAACATGGAAGCTGGGTTCTTAAAATGTGTCTGTTTTATAGTTACTAGTTACATGACTTTAATTTCAAAACCTATTGTTGGCGATTGTTTTAAAATGACAGAAAGAAACGAATTGAGAAATAAACATATCAAAGGAAATCTAGTTAAATCTGTGACGACGGAGACTAGTATTGCGTGCTTTAGACAATGTAATAAACTAATTAGATGTTCATCAATATCTTACAACCCACAAAATAAGATCTGTTATATGTACTCGAGGTTAAATACATATTCAGATGGAACCATGGAAGATGGAAGGATGTACTATTTGAAAGGTTAGTTTGTCGATAAAAAATTTAAAATTTTAAAATTTGAAGTAATATATTGTGCCAAAAGTTCTTATTGGTAAAATTAAAGTAATGATAAATTGGACGGACGCCATTCTGATTTGATTGACTTGTACGGTATATCAGTGTCTCAAGCGCATTTGGTGACCTATAGTGGCTTACAACATTTTGACACTTTATGGTTAATATCTCAATTATATCACAGATCAATGTTTTTTTTTATTATTAAAATCGCATTTAATTAATTTTTTAGAGAATTTACACTCCCTAGGGACTGGTTCCTGTAAATACTGAAACTATCCGCTAAGCTTGAATAATAACTTCACATCTAAGTGAGTTAGTGAAGGGAATTGAAGAAGTTTATTGTACGGTTTTCCTGTATATCATTAATTTTGATGTTGTATTGAATTCATGAACATGAAACATACTTTAGTATTTGTACATCAGGATTTAACAATATACATAAATATTAATAAGTGTTATTTACATAAATCAATATGATGGCGATTAATTAACACTTATTTATTTTATTTTCTGCGTCCGATATTTATTTTTGCATTTATCTTCATCAAACACGCTCATATAATAGACATTGATGTATGAGATCTAAACATGAGAACACCTATGTGACCAAAAGAGACCTAAACATGAGAATACCTATGTGACCAAAAGAGACCTAAACATGAGAATACCTATGTGACCAAAAGAGACCTAAACATGAGAATACCTATGTGACCAAAAAAGACCTAAACATGAGAATACCTTTGTGACCAAAAGAGACCTAAACATGAGAATACCTATGTGACCAAAAAAGATCTAAACATGAGAATACCTATGTGACCATAAGAGACCTAAACACATTTCCAATTTATATAAGGCCAACTTTGGCCGAGGGAGTTGGAACCTTATTTTTTCAATAGTTTATTGATTAAATGGGGAAAAGTTAGAATAACAAAAACACCGAGTAAACACCATTTGTATAGCAGGAGGTAAAGTTTAAGGATAATTCCAAAATATTTTAATTCCTCCTGAGAAGCTCTGTGTGAATGTTGCTGTATATCAATAAAGTTACAAGTCGTCAAGAAGAGCACAGTTTGATCCTATTGGAATACCAATTGTTTGTTGAAATACACGTCCTCTAAAGGTTATAGATGTGTAGTCGATCAAAGATCTTTAGGATGTCTGTTTCGGAGATCGTTCATTATCAGAGTGTTTATTCTTTTTTTCTTTCTTTTTTTATATATATACAGCATGAGAGAGTCAACGCATTATTTCGTAATTATTATGTACATTGAAAGGTTTTAAAATTTATCAGTTTAAATTTTTATCCGAAATACGTTGTAAGAATCATGATATGTCAATGTTTTATACATATATTTGATGAGTCACTTTATAAAACAGACGTAGCTTAGTTGTGGGTCAACAATGGTTATCAACTTAGCAATGTATTTGCCCTTCTTTTTTTTTTTTATTCGAGCGTCGTTGATGTATCTATGAGGAGGTTTTTTTAATTGTATTTTTTACATCATTTTACAGAACAGAATTAAAAAAAATTGGTATATCTAAATATTACAGGTGTTAAAAACTGTCCCACAGAAGAAGGATATACATATAAATCGAGTCTCATGCTGTGCATCAAGTTTTATGATGTTGAAGTAACGTACCAGAATGCTGTTTCTACGTGTCATTCAGAAAATTCATCACTGGTGAGAATAGATAGTCCTGAAGTTCAAAAAGTTGTGTATTCATATTTAACATGTGAGTATTTTTATCATTTTCATGTAAGATAAAGTTTATCTTTTTGTGAATAGTTCAGTAGCAGTAAAGTTTTATGAAATATAACGGCGATTTGATTTATATTAAAAAAATATGCTGATTTACACATGTTTTTGGACCAATAATATTCAGCACAGAAACTCGAGAAAAAAGTATGGAAAGGTAAAATTCATAATAATTGGGGAGCAAATAAATCAAAGGAACTTACACCGACCAGTTACAACCAAAATAAAACCAATGTTGATATTTTAGCTTATTTCATGAAGTCCACTACTACTAGTACTAAATATGGCGTGTTGGTTGTCTTGTAAGCTTAGTAAGCATACTATTTAGAATAACTACCCTAAAATTGCATGGAACGTTCATGAACTAGTGACATTGGGCTCATAACGGTCATAACATATTTCTCAATTTAAAATGTTTGATTTATATAAATTCATTTACTAGGTTTACATGGTTTAGTGAGCGAACCGGTTAAACTCCGCCCAGTCAAGTAAAATAAATCGAGCAACACCAATGATGCAACTCTCCACCAGAGAGCATATGAAAGTGACGTTTTCAACTAAATGTCAACATACAGCCTGTAACAATGAGCAACATGAACATGAGCGCAAGATACGCCCGACGTCTTGTGTGGAAGTGTTTTGAAATAATCATTAATAGTTTCTGAGAAAGTTTTAAGCAATAACCATATATTGTTTTTGAGATACGGCGAGACATGTGAAACCTCCAACCCTGTTTTTTTTTACAAAAAACTAAATATCACAAAAATAAAATTTTGAATCAAAACCACAAAGTATACAGATCTTTAGATTAATATAACAAAGAAGTGTGTAAAGTTTTAAGCAATAATCATAAATTATTTTTGAGATACGGCGCAACATGTAAAAAAAATCTCCCCTGTTTAGCAAAAGACTCAATAACTCAAAAATGAAATTTTTAATCATCACCAAAAAGTATACAGATCTTAAGATTAAATAAACAAAGAAGTGTGTAAAGTTTTAAACAATATCCATAAATTGTTTTTGAGATACGGCACAACATGTAAAAAAAACTCCCCCTTTTTTTACAAAATACTCAATAACTCAAATATTGAATCATCATCAAAAAGTATACAGATCTTAAGATTAATATAACAAAAACATGTGTAAGGTTTTAAGCAATAATCATAAAGCGGTTTTGAGATATGGTGCGACATTTAAAAAAAACTCCCCCTTTTTTACAAAATACTCAATAACTCAAAAATGTAATTTTGAATCATCACCAAAAAGTATACAGATATTAAGATTAATATAACTAAAAAATATTTAAAGTTTTAAGCCATAATCAAGAACCGTTTTTGAGATACGGTGCGACATGTGAAAAAAACACATCCCTGTTTTAGTTACAAAGTGCCGTAACTCAAAAAGTTTTAATCTTATTTTTACAAAAAAGTATACAGATCATTTGTCCATCATAAGAAACAACTATATTAAGTTTCATGAAATTTGGATAAGTCGTTCTCAAGTTACAGTGCGACATGTTTACGCCGGACAGACGGACAGACAGACGGACGGACGGACAGACAGACGGACGGACACCGGACATTTGTATAACATAATACGTCCCGTAAAAATATTGACGGGCGTATAAAAACCAAAATAACTTACTATAAAAATAAAACGATAACCACTAAACTCACTTAAAGAAGTATATTTGGAGTCTTGGTGTCATATTTTTGTTATACTGTAAACAATAGAATTTTGGAAATAAGTCATCATAGATACCAGGATTGAAATTTTATATATTTACGCCCGACGCGCGTTTTGTGTACAAGACTAATCAGTGACGCTCGAATCAAAACATGTTAAAAAGGTCAAATAAAGTACAAACTTGAAGAGCATTGAGGACCAAAAATTCCTAAAAGTTTTGCCAAATACAGCTGAGGTAATATATTCCTGAGGTTTTGTTCAGTTTATTTACAGTTTTGAACATACCAATAATAAATCAAGTAAACACAGAATTGCTGATTACTGGGCTTGTGATACCCTCGGAGAATTAAAACTCTACCAGCAGTGGCATCGACCCAACGGTTGTAAATAAACTAATCATAGATACCAGAATTGAAGTTTTATATTAAAGTCAGACGCGCGGTTCGCCTACAAAAGACTAATTAGTGACGCTTGAATTGAGTAATACAAAATTCCACCATTTAATTTAGGACAATATTTGAACAGAGAATTCCCCACACTTTTTAAGAGTAATGAAACGGGAAAGTTTCAAGTTTTTGGTAGGGTTCGTGTTGCTTAGTCTTTAATTGTATTTGTTGCGTCTTGTGTAATATTATTGGTCTGTTTGTCTTTTTTCGTTTTTAGCCATGGCGTTGTTTATTTTCGAGTTTTATGAGTTTGACTGTGCCTCAGGTATATTTAGTCCCTCTCCTTGACATTAATTTGCGAAAACTAGAACAACAGTTCTTAACATATTCCAAAAATACCTACCCTTGTCAACAAAAAAAACCTGTATAGACTTTTTGTATGTGCAGATGATGAAAAGTTTACCAACAGTAAAGCCTATATACAAGGCAACAGAAAACAGAACACACCAGAATGGGAATTCGCTGATGGAACCCTTATATCATACATGCCATGGAATCTGAACCAAAAACAACCAGAAGCGTATGATCAAATATTCTTATGTTTCAATGTTGTAGACCAGGGCATGTGGCATGACTGCATTGGTACACAATTATTTAGATTTGTTTGTGAAAGATATTTGTTTTAGTTTGAATATAATAAAGATACACTGTATCTTGTAACTAGTGTTTAAGTGTATTCCGCAAAATGTTATACACTTGAGGAAAATTAATATTTAATAACCGATGTTTGTGCTGAAAAAATATATAGATTATAACATGGCATTTTTCATATCAGACCCAGGTCATGATAGCCTGAGAGCCGACAAGCTAGAGGTATGAGTTTGACCATGGGCTGATAAGAAGTCTGAAACAAAATATAAGGAATTAGAAAAATATATTATCAAAAAATACAAATCAAATAACAAAAGCTATGTTCTTTTGATCATTTACTTCAGCAGAAGACATGAAGACAAAAAATCTTCAAATCTTTGAAAACATGAATTTGTTGTTATTTGATTTGTATTTTTGATAATATATTTTACTGATTCCCTATACATTTTTTTTTATCCAATTTCATGTGATTTTATCTATGTTTAGATAAAAACCTTTTGTGTAAATGAACACATAGATATGTTTAACAATTAAAATCTCGAAAAGTGTAATTATGTAGTTGTTTCTTTCTTCCATTGATAATTTTTGAATTATTAAAAACATGTCAATAAAAAATAAACCAATAAAAAGGTAAAAATTTAATTAAATCTACTGAAAAATTGATGTCCAACACATGCATGGATATGATTCGGATAGTAGATAATGTAGACACTTCCAGTAGTTTCAATTCAAACAATACAATCGAAGTGATTAAAAGCACTGAACGGTAAAGATTGCTTCAAATTATCAGTGGGAAGAAAATTAAATATTTCATTGATTGTAGCAGTCCGATATGCGGTTTAAATAGAACAAAAGAATTCGAC
Source organism: Mytilus edulis (assembly GCA_019925275.1). Taxonomy (NCBI): domain Eukaryota; kingdom Metazoa; phylum Mollusca; class Bivalvia; order Mytilida; family Mytilidae; genus Mytilus; species Mytilus edulis. The sequence continues at coordinate 103,041,020 of CM034351.1, read as the reverse complement.
CTCTTGTGTTTAGAAGGTAGAAAAGTGAAATGAACTTTGTATACGGTTGTCAAGATGTCACAAAAGTTACTTTCCGTAAAGTCATTATAAATATTTGCATTCACGTTGTTTAATTTTCATATTGTACAATTGTTGACAATGCAACTTGCAAACAATCGTTTTTAAAACCACCATAAGTCAAGCTGTTACGTCATATAGGGGGTCTCCTTATAAACTGCTACTTTTTTTGCTGGACATAGAAAAATCTGGGAAAAATTACAAAAATTGAGAAATGAATTGCCAATCGTTTAAGTCCATTCCCAAAGTGGCACACCTAAATTTGACATTTGGACGCAATTTCAAAGTTGGATGTTATATGACGGGGTTTTGTTAATTAATTTACGAATCGAACACGCCCGTCCTATATATGTAACATCACATGACATTTAAGTAATTAAAACTAGTTTTTTAAAAATAATATTTGCATGTTTGACATGTTTTTTTCTTTAACAATTACAATTACCCCGACAGTCATAATTTCTGTATTATTTAAAAAAGTTTAGTTACACATTTTGTTACACCTTAGTTATAAACAGTAACCCGGATTGGTTGACCATTGTGAAGTTGAGTTTTTGGGGTAGCAGATATTTATATCGTTGTATTCCTTTTGTTTGTGTTAACTAATTGTCGTTCGGAATTATGTTTTATACGTCATTTATTTATCTTGCAATTTCTTGTAATTTAGTTTGCGTCTTATTTCTTTGGTGTCATATTCACCGTACGGCGTCAACAATGAGCAAAGCCCATACCGCATAGTCAGCTATGAAAGGCCCTGATAAAACAAAGTAAAACAATTCAAACGAGAAAACTAACGGCCTTATTTATATAAAAAAAATGAACGAAAAACAAATATGTAACACATAAACAAACAACAACCACTGAATAACAGGCGGCCTTATTTATATAAAAAAAATGAACGAAAAACAAATATGTAACACATAAACAAACAACAACCACTGAATAACAGGCTCCTGACTTGGGACAGGCACATACATAAATAATGTGGCGGTGTTAAACATGTTAGCGGGATCTATGTTTGTGTTCGATCATACAGTATAATAAGTCGGCAGTTGCCCGCGAATAGATTTTTTTTTCTTTGTGTCTTATTTGTTGATTGCAGTTGGTTTTTGTTTTGTGTCATGTGGAGATATGGTGTGATTTTGTTTTGTTTAAAAAAGAGTTGGGATCTTTTGATATTCTTAGAAATAGGGAAATGACAGCTTTATGTACGAGTTGCTCAATAGATTCGGCTCCGAGTAAGATATAGATAGCAGCATCTGCAGTTCTTTGTGGTAAGGATAGAATTTGTTTAAAAGTTTTTTTCTGAAAAGCTTCTAATTTTTGTATATCGGTTTTAGTAATGTTGAAACCGAATATCACTTTGTTATTTTCATACGTACTCGGAGAGATGTTCCGAAAAAGTCCGGGAAAATATTACTTCCCTTTAACAAAAGTTCGGGAAAAACAGTCAACTTCCGGGCACGTAAATTTGAAATTAGTCAAAAAAGTTAAAATCTTTTTATTATATGCTGGAGATGGACTAAAAATGTTACGAACAATACCAATTTGATAAATATCAACGATGTGTGCGATCTGACGGCAAGGAAGGCACGTTTCCCTAGAGAAATCGTTGGGGAATCCAGGTAGGTCAATCTATTTATTTATAGATAGCAGAAAAATGGCGTCGAGTTAGTTGCCTTTTTGTTTCTTAGTATGGATAGTAAAATTGGGTTTTTTCTCTGGGTCGTTTAAATCACTCGAAACTAGGTGAGACATGCACAGAAGTGATAGATATGTATTATAAATATAAAAAATTGAATATTTTAATAAAAAAAAAAAAAAAAAAAAAATCTGTATCATAGACCCAAGCGCCTGTGGATATGCTTAACAACAAGACACAAAAAACTGCTACCTTTTTTTGCTCTATATCACATAATTATGAAAACACATTACATAGATAGGGAATATTGTGCTTGTGTACACGTTTGAATTTGTAGGTGGCACACTCAGAACGATCGTCTCTAGATTTTTTTTTTAATTCGTCCCGGCCTTTCCGGGTTCACGTAGCAACACGTTTCTTTCCTTTCCAGCTATTTCTGATTATCAATTAATCCAAAACATGCATTTATCACAAAGCAACAACTATTAAACAACTCACCTATACCAATGGTGATCGTCTAATTCCTAGCTGATTCCTTTAATCGTACCTTTTTTGACGACACCCATCGTTGTAGCGTCTACCATTGGAGGTAGCGAAATTACATGATTTGACAGGAGAGCGAAATAAACAAGGGCAGCAATTTTATCGAACCGCATTCCGGACTGGTAGTTGATTAAACAGCTATTCTAGACAAAGGAAGATAACTCCATTTTTTTAAGATGAGGTTAACAGGGGTAAATTCAGTAAATAAATACACGTCATCAGGGACCGCCCATTTGGGGGAGGGACCGCCCATTTGGGGGAGAGCTTTCTGTCTAAAAGTGAAGTCATGTGCTGTTCTGATTGGTAGATAATATTTGTAATAAATATTTTATGGTAGATGGATCAAAACTAGAGTTGAAAAAAAAATAAAAAATAAATGCTGAATGTACTATTTTTTTGCCCTACAGGGTTGAAAAGTAATGGGGGTCAGTATAGGAATTCAGTGCGAATCTACATTGTTTGTAAACAAGGCCATGTGAATGCCCAAAAATGCCGCATGACCCTATGTTTTTATTGTTGCAAAAGATAGGGCTACATTTGTACTTTCATGAATGATATATGAAAGTTTTTAATTTCTAAAGGTAAATCAGGTATAAATTTATTTCCACACATAGATTAGCATTAAAGTCAATGGGAGATTTTTTACTGAATTTACCCCAACAATGACATAATTTATACTTTTTAGAACATTTATTAGATTCATGTACCTTA